>PVJX010046868.1:0-12123 GCA_004027295.1 Dolichotis patagonum | reverse complement strand
ATGAGAAAACAAGGTAACAAAATACCTCCAAAAACTCCCAACTCCACCAAAGCTGATCCATGTGACATGGATGAGGAGAAACTCAAAACAACAGAATTATATAAGGTGATTAAAAGGAAATAACAACAACAAAGCAGATCAATAAGATACTGAGCAAGCAGAAACATGATATAACTAAACAGATAATGGACTTAAAAAGCAAAAGGAGGGAAAGAAAGTGCTCTAAACTGCATGTATGTTGAAGTGTGTAGGATTGATAACTGTATTACTAAGTTTTTGTTGGATCATTGAATAGAACTGTTTGCAGCCTCACTGTCTGAATATCCACTTTGTATGCCTTAATTTTGTAACATGAACAACTATTTCTAAGAAGACAATATGTAATTTATCAACTAGTGATTTCTTACTGGTTTTTTTTTAAATTCTGTATTATTTCTACGCTTTTTTCTGTTTTGCATTTTTCCTCTTTAAATAAAATTTTAAAAAATAAATAAAATAAAATAAAAATAAAATAAAAGAACAAAAAACATGGGTTGTAATTCTCAATTTCCAGTTGTCACTGGATCGGTCATTTTACTATGTTTATTACCCATTTGCACGCATTACTTACATGTTGCCTATCCATGTTACAGCCACTTTTTCATTGGGGAAATGTTGTCTTTCCTCATGGATTGCAGTTAATGATTACTCTGGATATTAACTTTTGGGCTATTAGAGATGTCCCCACGGCTGGGTGTGCTGGCATATACCTGTAATTCCAGCACTCAGGAGGCTGAGGCAGGAGGATTGATGTGTGAGTTCAAACCTGAGCTATAAAGCAAATTCAAGGCCAGCCTGAACTGCATAGTGAGACCCTGTCTCAAAAAGACTTTAAAAAATGCTACTGGTAGGGCTAATCTTGGAGTTTAGCTGGGTTTGGGCTAGGGATATGGCTCAGCAGCACAGCACCTACATAGCAAGCACAAGGTCCTGAGTTTGATTTCCAGTACTAACAATAAAAATAAAAAGTAAACAAGGCCTTGGGGTCCATCTTTGGCACCACAAAAAGAAAGCAATGTTGCAAACATTTTCCTAGTATAAAACTTGCACTTTGTCTTTGTAATACTTTTACTGCTTCTTTTTCATTCCCTATCAATTTGGTAAACATTTACTAATGCCAATTTTCCCTCTTTTTTGAAAAAAAAACAGGGGATTAGCTCAGCGGTATAAGCACCTGCCTGGAAAGCTCAAGACCATGAGTTCAATCCCTGGCACCAAAAAAAAGCCCCCAAAAACCCAAAAAGACACCAAGGTCTGTGTAGTCCAGGCTGGCCTTGGCCTCATGGGCACCCTCCCGCCTCAGTCTCCCAAGTTTTGGGATTACAGGTAGGCGCCTCCACACTCAGGTCCCTCATTTTTTATTTTATTTTTATTTTCTAAAATATTTTGGTGCCTATTAATTATACAAAATATCAAGTTTCATCATATTTTCATTGGTATTCTTCGAAATGTTGCTCATTGAATTCAGAGCCTGACACTCGCTGTACGAGCAGTCTACCCCTGCCCCACACCCCCAGCAGGCATTGGCTTTTTGTGTTTGTTTTGTTTTCATACCAGGCATGGTGGTGCAGATACCTGTAATTCCAGAACTCAGGAAGCCCAGAAGGCCACCCTGGGCTCCACTGTGAGTTCAAGCCCAGTCTGAACTATCCAGTGAGACCTTGTTGGAAAAGTTTTTTAAATGTATTTTTATTAGTACACATTTTCAGCACACAGTGCTTACATTTATTGTGAGCAGATGACACAGGTTAATAATACATCTTTCTTCTCTTTTCATCCCCTAATCCCCCTCCTTCTCCATCCACCTCTTGGTCCCTTCCCAACCAAACTCTTTCCACTTTCATTTGAAAAAGATCCCCCACTGGGCATGGTGGCATATGCCTGTTATCCCAGCACTTGGGAGGCTGAGGCAGGAGGATCACTGTGAGTTTGAGGCTAGGCTGAGTTATATAGTGAGACCCTGCCTCAAGAAAAAGAAAGGAAAGAAAGAAAGAAAGATGAAAAGGAAAAAAATCTCTTATTATCTAGCATTCATTTTGCTTTTTATTTATATTTTGGGTTTTTCATGTAAGATAAACCATGTGGTACTTTAAACTTCTGTGTCTGATTTAATTCACTTAATATTATGTTCTTAGACTATAGTGCAATGAAATTGGAAATCCATGCTGAAGGAAACCACAAGAACTTCATAAACACATAGAAATTAAATAGCACCCTACTGAACAACCAATGGGTCACAGATGAAATTAAAGAAGAAATTAGACAGTTTTTACAGTTGAATGATAATAGCAATACAACATAGCAGAATTTGTGGAACACAATGAAAGCAGTCTTAAGAGGGAAATTTATAGCAGTAAGTACCCATATCAGGAAAACAGAGCAAGTACATATAAACAACTTAATGTTGAACCTCAAACTTTTAAAAAAGAAGAGCAAAGGAAATTATAAAGATCAGAGCAGAAATTAACACACTGGACACTAAAACAATAATACAATGAATCAAAGAGCTGGTTCTTTGAAAGATTAAATAAAATTGACAAAACCTTAGCCAGCCTCATCCATAAAAGGGAAGAAAAGACTCAAATCCACACAATTAGGAATGAAAAGGGTGAAATCACAACAGATTCTGCAGAAAACATGAAATCATCTACACCTACTTTGAAAATTTGTATTCTAACAAGATGGAAAATACAGAAGAAATGGACAGTCTCCTAGATACATATGAATTACCAAAGCTAAATCAAGAAGATATAAGAATCCTAAATAACCAATATCAATAAATGAAGTTAAAAACCTATCAACAAAGAAAAGGCCAGGCCCTGACAGATTCACTGCTGAGTTCTACAAGAAATAGGTACAGAAAAAGTTTTTGACAAAGTCTAGCACTCACTCATGATAAAAACTCTACAGAAAACTGGAATAGATGGTCTTTATCTCAATCTGATAAAAGCTATCTATGACAAACCAACAACCAACATTCTACTAAGTGGACAAAAATGAAAAGCTTGCTCTCTAAAATCAGGAATAAAACAAGGACTGTCTCCACTCTTAGTCAACATAGTCCTGGAAACTTTAGCTGGAGCAATTAGACAAGAGAAAGAAAAGGAATAAAGATAGGAAAGGAAGAAGTTAAAGTATGGTTATTTGCAAATGCCATGATACTCTACTTAGAAGATCACAAAAACTCCACTAAAAACCAGCTAGATTTAATAAGCAAATTCATCAGCACAGCTGGATATGAAGCCAACACTCAAAAATCAGTAGCCTTCCTGTACACAAATAACAAATTCATTGAGAGAGAAATCAAGGAAACACCTTTCACAATAGCATCCAAAAAAATGATATGCCTAGGAATCAATCTCACTAAGGATGTAAAAGAACTCTACATTGAAAGTTATAGTGCTCTGAAAAAGGAGATTGAAGAGGATATTAGAAAACGGAGAGAGATCCTGTGCTTTTGGGTAGAAAGAACCAATATAGTGAAAATGGCCATGCTTCCAAAATTGTTATACAGATTCAACACAATCCCAATCAAAATTCCAATAGTATATCTCAGAATTAGAGAAAATGATCCTAAAACTTGTCTGGAACCAGAAGAGACCTAGAATAACAAAGGCAATTCTGGGCAAGAAAGACAAGACAGGGGGTGTTGTAGTCATGGGTTGTAAAGGAAACAATTAGAATCAGGACACAGAATTTATAATATTATTTTATGATGGTCACCCAAAGTTAAACACAGAAAGTACAGGAAACCTGTCTACAACACTGAAGACAGAATATTCAGCCAAGGGCCTAGATCCCACAGCAATGTCCTGCATGAGTCCAGATGAAACTCTAGAGCCCATGACAATGCCTCCCACGAGTCTACCTGGAGGTCTAGAGCCCATGACAAGGACTAACACCAGTCTGTTTTATGGATCCATGTTGGGAAGGCCCAAAGGTCAGCAGTGGAAGCTAAAAAGTCTATGCCAGCAGGGTGAAGGATCTGTGCTGGAAGGTTGAGGGTTCTACACTAGAGCTGAAAAGTCACACTCAAAACAAAGACCACAGCCATCCTCAGCGACACAGAGGTTCCAAGCTCCTCCTACGATAAGAACAGTCAACTACATGCCAGACAGCCAGCATGATGAGTTTGTCCTGGAGATTAAGCGGCACATGTCTTCCCCTTCAGAGCCAAGAATCAATGCTCGATGTAAGGACCAGAGCTCCCCCAAAGTGAACCACAGCCACTTTCACCAACAAGGTCCCAAGCTCCTCGGATGACAATGGTTGAACTCACAGCGGGGAAGCTAGTCATGATGAGCTCTTCCAGGAGAACCAATGGCTCAAACAGCAACACTTAGAGAAACCCACAACGCCTCACTTGTCTTCTCCACGTCTCTATTTATGCTGGCAACTTTCCTCAGGTGGACCATCTACACTCAGCACCCTGCTGATTTAATTCA
Organism: Dolichotis patagonum; assembly: GCA_004027295.1. Lineage (NCBI taxonomy): Eukaryota > Metazoa > Chordata > Mammalia > Rodentia > Caviidae > Dolichotis > Dolichotis patagonum. The sequence goes on along the minus strand of PVJX010046868.1, from coordinate 7,639 downwards.
GCTGGCGTTAAGTTGACCATCAGTTTTTAATCCATAACAGGAGGCATCACAATCCCTGACTTGAAATTATACTATAATTCTACTGTGATAAAAACAGCATGGTAGTGGAAAAAAAAAGAAACAGACCTGAAGATCAATGAAACAGTTTAGAAGATGCAGAAACCACTCTAGGCACACTAAATTATCTTTGATAAAGTTGCCAAACACATTCACTGAAAGAAAGATAGCCTCTTTAGTAAATGGTGCTGGAAAACTGGCTCTGCATATGCCAAAGATTAAAACTGGACCCGTATCTTTCATCATATACTAAGCTAAAATCAGAATGGATCAAATATCTTAATATTAAAACAGAAACATTAAATCTGCTGGAAGACAGAGTAGGTAAAACTCTTGAAGGCATTGATGTAGGCAAAGATTTTATGAACAAAACCAAAGTTGCACAGGCACTATCACAAAGAATCAACCACTGATATCTCACCCTATTGAAAAGATTTTGCACAGCAAAAGAAGCCACCAACAGAGTGAAGAGACAACCCACAACATGGGAGGAAATGGTTGCCAAATGTTCCTCAAACAAAGAACAAAGAACATATCAAGAACTCAAAAAAATCAGCCCTCCTAGATTTAAAGACCCAATCCAAAAATGGGCATCTGAGATGAATACACAATTCTCAGATGAAGAAATATGAACAGCAAATAAATATGTGAAAAAATATTCAACCTCATTGATCATTCAAGAGATACAAATTTAAAAAACACTAAGATTCCACTTCCCCCTGGAAAGAATGGCTAGTACAAGAAATCAAGCAATAACAAATGCTGGAGGAGCTGTGGAGAAAAGGAACCCTCCTCCACTGTTGGTGGGAGTATAGACTGGTGCAACCACTGTGGAAATTAGTGTGAAGATTCCTCAAAAACTAGGACTAGAGGTTCCATTCAACCCAGCTATTCCCCTTCTGAGTATCTTCGCAAAAGAAAAATAAATCATACCAAAACAATATATATGTACCCATGTTTATAGCAGCACAAGTTGTAATAGCCAGATCTTGGAAACAACCTAAATGCCCATCAACTGAGGAATGGACAAAAATGATACAGTATTTTTATGCAATGTAGTACTACTCGGTCATAAAGAAGGATAAACTGGAGACTTACAGGTAAATAGGTGCAATTTGAGACCATTTTCATTAGTGAAATAAATAAGACACACATCATATTGTTTCAAACATCATATTGTTTCGTTAGTGTGAGAAGCTGAAAGAAAAAACATATGCATATGAGTATGTAAATGCATATAAAAATAGTTAAGATAGCTATACTAGTGATTTCTCTGAGTCCACTGAAGAGAAAGAGTTGTGCTGGTATTGGTGGGACAATTGAATGCGGATGTCTTGTGCTCTGGGTGAATGATTTGGGGATGACAGTGTATATACCAATGTTGACCCTTGATTGATATGCTTTGAAATTTACTTGTTTATTTTCTTTCTTCGACTTCTTTTTTTTCTTTTTATCCTTGAAATAAAATGAATTTGGAAAAAATATGCATTAAACAAATAAGTACTGAACTATTTATTTATTTATTTATTTATTTTTGGTACCTGGGATCAAACTCATGACCTCATGCTTGCAAGGCAGGCCCTTATGCTGCTAAGCTAAATCCTTGGCCGAAATTTTTTAAAAATGAAAACAAATATTATGGTCTTAAGGTACATCCTTTTAGCTATGAATGACTCAAGTTTACCCTTCTTTATGGCAGAGTAGTATTTCATTGTATATAAATACATTTTCTTTATCCATTAATCTATTGATTGATTTATACACTGTTTCCAAGATTTAGCTATGATAAATTGTGCTGTTCTTTAAAACAAAAAACAGAGTTTTGCTGTGCATTTCAGCCTGGTCTTGAACTCATTATGTAGTCCAGGCTGGCCTCAGACTTACAGCAGTCCTCCTGCCTCAGCATCCTGAGTGCTGGGTTTACAGGAGTGTATCAACATGCCCAGCTTGTGCAGCTCTCTTATGTCAGGAAATATTCATGCAGGTTATTGTGGACTTGAAGTTAGATGAAGGAAGGATTTCTTTCTCCCCCAAAACTCAAGGAGAGCACTAGAAGGGATGGTACACACCTATAATGCCAGCATTCAGGAGGCTGAGGCAGGGAGATTGGACAAATTCTAGGCCAACCTCAGCTACGTAGTGAGTTCAAGGCCAGCCTGAACTACAAAGCAAGACGTGGTCTCAAAAAACAAACAAAGATACGTATACACAGGCCAGGGATTTAGCTCAGCAGCTTAAGTGCCTGCCTGGCAATCGTGAGGTCATGAATTTGATTCCCAGTACCAAAAAAAACAAAAAACAAAAACACACACATACCCTCTCCTAAGACGGTGCCTGTTACCCAAAGAAAGTGAATGAGTAAATGAGTGAAAATCAACAAACAAATGAAAGACGATAAGATCACTGCTTCTTCTTTCTTTTTCCCCCCACACTTTATGTGATGGCTCTTGAAGGCTGGCCCACAGTGGGAGGTGTCTGTGTCCCCCAAGGTTGCAGGGTATCTGGTCTTCTGCACTGGCTCCTTTGAGGTCCCAGCCCTGTGTGACTGCCTATAATATTTTAATCTAGCTCAGTTACAGAGAGAGAGAGAGAGAGAGAGAGAGAGAGAGAGAGAGAGAGAAAGAGAGAGTTGGTTTTGTTTGTTTGTTTGTTTGTTTGTTTATTTGTGCTGGGGATCGAACTCACAACCTCACGTTTGCCAAGCAGGCCCTTACGCTGCTGACCTAAACCCCCGGCCGAGAGATCTTTTTGACTGTGCTTTGAGACACGGTCTCCCTACACAGTCCAGGCTGACTTTCAATGCATGCTCCTCCTGCCTCAGTTTCCTGAGTGCTGGGATTACAGGTGTGTGCCCTTACAAGGCATCTTCATTTGCACGGATATAATTTCCAGTCAAGTTTCCTGAAGTGTCCAGGCTGAGTGTCCAGAAGAGGCTATGTTTGGCAAGTTGCAGTGAGAACAGCTTCCGTGAGACATAAACTTGCCATTAGCTTAATTTTCGAGGTCGCTCAGGAAGGCTATATTGGCACGACTGTCTTGGCACAGCCATCACCAGCAATAAGCTGAATGAAAGCACATGGCAACTGGGCCTCAGATGATTTCCTTGAAGGTGAACTGGGAGCAGCATTTCCTGGAAAGTTAACTTTCTAGAGCAGCACTGGAAGCGTTAGCCAGCAGACGCTTAGTGACAGTGCCGCAGTGCCTGCCTTTCCTTTTGGCCGTCACAGACTGAGCCATGAATGGGTCGCATGGAGAAGGCTCCAGACTGCGAGAGCAGGGGCTCCTAGTCACCACCATCACACCACTCACCGAGGTCCTGCGGGTGTACTGGTCGGATGTCATTTCACCCTGGTAATTCACCAGTCAGACTCTGGCTTAGTTACTTTTCTTGTTAATGGGACAAACACCTGACACCCACAATTTAAAGGATGAGAGGTTTATTTTAGCTCAGGCTTCCAGTCCACGGGCAGCGGGCTCCAAGGCAGAGGCATGGTGGAAGAGCAAAGCGGTGGAAGGGCTGCTAACGTCCTGGTGTCCAGAAAGCAGAGAGGAAAGGAGGAGCCAAGGGGGGAGTCCTGCCCACCACAGGACCACCTCTTCCACCAGCCCCACGTGGCAACACAGGGGTTGGCCTCAGCAGTAGAGGATTTCACCGAGGAGCACGGGCCTACGATGCAGCCACCTCCCTCCCACAAGCTGAGTTAAGTGCAGGCGGCCTTGGGGAACTTTCTAGATGGAAACAATGGTAAGGAATTACAGGAGGACTCTGAGATGCACAGAGGCTCAGTGACTGGCTTAGAGGGAAAGATGCCTGAGATCAGATCCCAAAACAGGAGCTGTCTTTCTCTGGGCATCCCCCACGCCACGTGTGCTGACGATTCTGTCCCTGCCCAGCGTGCTCATTTGTGCTGTCTTCTGAGGAGCAGAGAAGCCCAACACTTCCAGGGAGTGTGTACCGTAACTGGAGCCCTGCCAGCTGCCTGACATATATAAGCTCTAAGGCTTACAATTCAGACATAGTCATCTTTGAAATTTAATGTGACTATCACTTGAATAATATTGTTTTTTCTTGGGGCTGGAAGTATAGCTCAGTGGAACAAAACCTGCCTGGCAAGTGCGAGGTCATGAGTTTGATTCCCGGTGATAAAGGGGAATGAAACCCTCCACCTACTAAATGTGCAGTACGAGTTCATGTTCTTTAAAATTGAAGACTGAATTTTAGGAACAACAGAGGTTAAGAGCAGAATATATTTACTGAGCAAAAGAAAGCTTTGTCTGAGAGACAGAAGGGGTCTAGAGTGGGTTGCTAAAGACCCCTCCTTTTCTATGGATTTCATAGAGCAAAACCACAAGATGAGGCAGGTCCAAAATGGGAACTCACAAGGTGGGCATGAGGTGGGACTGAGCTATAGTCAACCAATAAGATTAATTGCTCAGGTAAAATTGATTAAATCAGGGACAAAGGGCCGGGGATTCAGCTCAGTGGCATAAGTGCCTGCCTGGCAAGCACAAGGTTGTGAGTTCAATCCCCGGTACCAAAAAAAAAAAAAAAAAAGGCATTAAATCAGGGACAAATAGGGAAGTGAGTCATGTAGCAAGCAGGCATGCTTAAAGAGCAGTGACTCTTACCATAGAGGGTTGGGATGGTGACTCCTGTCTTCCTCAGGGTGATAGGGAACTATTTAGAACATCAGCCCTTAGAATGTGGATGCATTTGCTTGGTCTTTTGTCTTGAGGTCTGCCCCCGCCACCCAAGGTTGCAAGGTATCTGCTCTTCTGCACTGGCCCCTTTGAGCCCACTGTCTGACTGCCTATAATATTTTTATCTGATTCAGTTACCTGTAACACCTGTACAGGGGGAGAGAGAGAGAGAGAGAGAGAGAGAGAGAATGAGAGAGCGAGAGAGGTTTCTTTGGTTTTTGTGAAACAAGGTTTCGCTGGCCTTGAACCCATTATGTGGCCCAGCCTGTCCTCCAACCCATGGCAGTTCTCCTCCTCAGCCTTCTGAGTTCTAGGGTTACAGGTGTGCACCACGAGAGCTGCCAGCTCTTTCTTTTTTGTTTCTTTTTCTCTTTTAATCTTTTTGTCTTTTTGTTTTGTTTTGTTGTTTAGTACCGGGGATTGAACTCACGACCTCATGCTTGCCAGGCAGGCGCGTAAGCCACTGAGCTAAATCCCTGGCCCTCTTTTTGTCATTTTTTAAAAATAGTAAATACATGTTCACTACCAAAGTCGGCAGCCCCTGGATTTTTACTGAGTGAACACATACCTAGTCACACCCACATAAGCAATGGACAAGGTGGTCACTGTGCTCAGCCCTTGGCTGGGCTGACCTGGCCTACAGATGCCTATAGATGAGCAATTAGAGCAAGGCATGACCTTCACCGTGCATCCTTCATCAGCGTGGAGATCTTCTTAAATACCAGGGCAAGTCTCTCAGGTCTGCGCAGGGGTGTGTGGATTCTGAGGATATCACCTCTCGTGGAGCTGGTCCTACGGAGCTGGTCAGTCCTGAGTGTATAAGGTTTCATCCCTTTGCAAGACTGAAGGGGCCAAGATAAATTTATATAGCCCTCCCCAGTCCTTGTGGTAATCCGGGAAGTTTATATTTGTAATCCTCATGGAAAAGTTACTGGAATTCTAGCGAGTTAATTCCAATCTACCACTTCCAGTGCAACCCCTGGTGAGAATAAAGACACTAAGGCATATCGGTAGTTGTGGGGAGCCAATGGGTTCTGAACCCAGCTGGGGGGATGGTTAACCAGAACCAAGGCTTTGACCAAGGGCCAAGCCCAAGTTTTACTGGTTCGTGAAGAAAAGCGTGGCTGGGGCTAAGTGTGAGAGTGGCTGGAAATGCATGAGTGCTGTGAGCTGGCTTAGGTAGGAGGCCTGAGATCACCTCTGCAATATGCAGAGAGGGGTTTGCAGAAGGAGCAATCTACATAACACAGTTCAAGGTAGTTTCTGAGGTTTTGGGGTCAGTGCTTCAGCTCTGATGTGTGAAATCACAGCCTCTGATCCTGAGGCTCTGTCCCAGCTGTGGCTCCCCTTGTGACCCAGCTCACACATCTTTATATGGTAGCTAAGGGGTGGGGTGACAATGACCTGTCACCTTGCTTAAAAACTACACGTCATCACCTCAGCTAGACCGACTTACATTGCTGAAAGCCTGTGGAAGAGTGAGGAGAAGTCCTGGCCGGCTCTGTGCACCGCAGTCCACGGCAGGAGGGCTGGCCTTAGCCAAGTCGGGGGTAATTGCTTTCCTTTCAAGGCGAGCTGTCCAGGTGGTTCTCCACAAACTTACAAGGCTAATCAGTGACCCCTGAAGACGAGAGCCTTTGTCCTAAACCTGGGATCACAGGGTTCCAGAAGAGGTGGTCCTCACGTGATGCAGTGATGGAGACACCTGTGCAGGGAACAGAACCATCCCTCAGCCAAGAGGCTTCCAGAGCTAAGACACCAAGACAGAAACAAGTATCAGCCAGACCCCGGGCCCCAGGCCAATCTTTAAATCAGCCCCCTGCCTTTGTGTGGACCACTCTGCAGCACTACCAGGGTGTCCCCTCCAGCTTCCTCTGCTAGAGCCCTTTCCTATCTTCCCTCTAACTTTCTAATGAAAGTGTCTTTCTATAAATCTGTGCCGTCACTTTACTTTCCATTTCTACTAAAGCAAGGACCCACGCTAGCCGGCGACACTGGCATGTCTGTGTATTCAAGCAGGTGTGCCACTGAGCCGCAGAGTCAGGGCTTTTATTAGGGTTTGGTGGCACACGCGTGGATGACAGCACGGGCCACCTGACTTGGTCCTCACCTCTCTCTCCCTCCCGCAGAAGTCTGACTGACACACAGCTACAACTACAGTCCCATGACTTGCTGGCACCAGCTCTCACCTGTCTTGCATAAACTCAGCTGTGACCCAGGGGCCCATGAATACCAGACTCCCATTGCTCAGGAAATTCCAAAGATTAAAAGTTCCCCCCAAGAACCAGGGACAAAGCACAGTGCAGTCCCTCCCCTCAGTCCTGGGGGTTGAACCTAGGGTCTTTGTACTAAACTACCTCCCAGGCCTTCTTTTATTTTTTAATTCTGAGACAAGTTCTCACTAACTTAATAAGCCGCCCACGCTGGTCTGGAACTTGTAATTCTCCAGCCTCAGCCTCCCAGAGTGCTGTGATTATCGGCCTGCACCAACACATCCCCACTTACTCTTATCCGGGTGTTCTCAGCCCTGAAGGTGGGTGAGCTAGATGAGGTAAATTTAAGCTAATAAACCATGTATGACCAGGTTTTAGGCAGACACTCCTTAGGCAGGCACGGTGGCTAAGTGATTAACATGGCTATATACAGAGCTGAGCAGGAATCTAACCCAAAGTTTAGGGTAAGGAAGGAGACACACACAAAATGAAGCCAGAGATGCCAAGATTTATCTGCTTTTAGTTACCACTGAGCACCTGCAGACCCAGTACTAAGTCTCTATTGTAATATGGGTCTGACCAAATCCAAAATAACTGACGGCCTTACAACAATAGGAGATTAAGACACAGGTAACACAGAGACCAAAAGGTCACTGAGGTGGGATGGG
>PVJX010046867.1:0-12124 GCA_004027295.1 Dolichotis patagonum | reverse complement strand
TTTTTTCTATGCTTGGAAAATTCTCTTTAATAATGGCTGTAAAAAGTCTTTTTAATTCCTCTGATTTGATTCCCGCTTCTTCATTCACATACTTTATTCTTAAGTTATAGATCCTCTTGTCATCTTCCAGTCTTTGTATCTTTACTGCTTGCTCCCTTGTTATTTTTAAGAGATCTTCCCTTTCATGACCCCACATTGCAAGCCTGTGTTCAATTTTTGATAGTCTCTCTTTGGTTTCTTTCAAGCAGTTTTGCCAACTTTCTATTGAAACTTTGGTTTCCTGATAATCTCTTTGAATCTGCTTCATAAATTCTAAGTTTTTTCTGAATTCCTGATTAAATTGTTCTCTCCTTTTGTGTTCCTCCATTCTTTTGTCTGTGTCTTCTTGAGAGGTGCCCAGACCTTCTTTTATTTATCTACTTACCTCTTGTTTAATTTGAATTAATATTTCAGTTTTGGTCCCGCTTATGAGGTCCTGAAGATATCTCTTTATGTCCGCTAACGCTGTGTTTGATGTTGCATTTTTGCTGCCCTCAATCTCTTTTGTATTTGCCTCTTCTGGATCGATATTCTCAGGGTTGGGGGCTGGGAGTGTTTTCTTATTTCTCCCTTTCGTCATGTTTTTGGTTCCTTCCATACAAGTGTAGAGTGTAATTCCCAGACCCTTTTCTTGTTGGTTAAGTCTCCTCTAGAGGGCGCAGGCTAGGAGCTTTAGCCCTCTTCAATAGGTTATCAGAGATTAGAGTTCACCCATGGGCAGTATACGCTACCTCTTCCCTTCTGGGCCAGTCAACCTTTGCAGGCCTTCACTGCGTCAGTGTGCACTGATCTCAGGAAAGTAACTGAGTCCCCGCCAGGGGCGTGGCGTAGTTCAAGCAGATTCCATCAATCTGCTCGGCGAGGGGAGTAACCTGCTGAAGCCACTTCCTTATGGAGTTAGGGCTGTCCTGCCCAAATCCAACATGTCATCCAGTCGGTTTCCCCTTTCCCGTGGTAGGGTCTTATTCTCATCACTCACCACGTCCCCGAGAACTGCTGGACTGTCTGAGCTCCGATTTCAGCGCGGTTGCAGTGGGAATCCACGGTGCCTCTGGGTGGGTCGTGTGCAGAGCGGGTCCCGGCGAGCTGCACGCCGGGCTGTTCAGCTCCGGGCTCTGGCAGCTCAAACCAGTCGCTTCAGCGCGGGTCGCTTGTTCAGGTTGGGCGGGGTTCAGGCGGCTCGAGGCGGGTGCCGTGCTCACTGATCTTATCTTCACTAATAGTAGCCCCAGGACCTCTTATTCGAGCGGGTTTTCGCACTTTAGTTCCTTTCTAGGTTGTGAGAGTCTCTCTCTCTCTGTTTGGGTCTCTTCAGGGTGTTTTATTCTGGCATTTGAGCTGTCTCTCTCACAGAGGGTCTCTCTCCTGCTACCTACCAGTCCGCCATCTTCCTCTTTCTCCGAAAATACTAGTATTAAAACTGAGGGTCAGGGATTTAGCTCAGCGGCTCAAGCACTTCCCTGGTAAGTGTGAGGTTGTAAGTTCCATCTCTGGTACCAAAAAAAAGAGATGTGTACTAGTAATTAAATTGAACCTTGTCTTGCAATCTGCTTAAATACTATTGTTCAATTAAAAGTGGATTATTTTTGTAAAGTTAAAAAGCTAAAGACTAATTGAATCAAAACAAATACTGGTAAATACAAAGATTTTAAAGTTTCAGGGCTATAACTTCTTTCAAAATATTTATGATACATTACATGTAAACATTCCTGACTTGAAATTCCAAAATCTGAAATGCTCCAAAATCCGAAATTTTTTTTGAGGGTCAACATGATACCATACTGTTTAATTACCCTGAACCCATTATGTTTTCAGTGTATTAATAAATGCCATATTTTTCACTGTTAGTATACAAGTGTGTGAATAAATACGGGAAGTCACCTCTAATTGGTCCTATCTAAATTTAGAGTCAGGAATGATGGGACGCCAAACAACCATGGCCTAGAGGCTGGGGTGGCTGACATACCTGAAATTACTAAAGCCTTGTCTAAAATTCCTTCCGGGGTAGGAGTATCAGATAAGATATCTGCTGTGTACACAAATACTGTGGTTTGGATTGATCTGAAAGTATTGCCAAAGCCCGTGGTCCCCATGCTGGCAGTGGCAGACCGCCGGGCAGCAGGGCCTCCGGGAAGAGGTCAGGCGGCCAGGAGTGTACCTGGGAAGGGGACGTGGGGACTTCAGCCCCTTCCTGTCTCTTTCGCCCTCCCAGCCACCACAAAGCGAGCCGCTCCGTCCCCCTGCCTGCTTCCTGCCATGGAGCGCTGCCTCTCCGCAGGCCTGGAGACAACAGAACCGGGCACCCACGCACTGAAACCTGGAGCCAGAATAAATCTTCCCTTTACTTTAAATCTTTCCTTTACAGTTAAGTCAGATATTGTGTCACAATGATGGAAAGCTGACTGATGCATCAGAAAAAAAAAAACCCCAAATCCAAAACACTTCGGAGCCTTTTGGTAAGAGAAGGGATATTTAATCTTACTGTAATTGTAGGAAGAGAATGGCAACAGCAGAAGCCTAGGGAACTTCTAACTAAAAGCAGCCAGATTAATAACGCAAGTCCTAACCTTAAAACAAAAAACACACCCTAAGGCTGGGCGTGGCGGCACACATTTGTGATGCCAGCACTCAGGAGGCTGAGGTAGGAGGATCGCTACGAGTTCGAGGCCGTCTGGATTACCAGGAAGTTCAAGGCCAACCTCAGCTGCATAGCAAGACCCTGTTACAAAAAACTAAAAAGAACAAAAACAAAAACCCAGTACCTACTTATTTTTAAAACATTTGTGTGTGTGTGTCTGAGTGTGTGTGTGTGTGTGTGTGTGTGAGTGTGTGTGGTTTTTTGAGACAGGGTCTCTCTATGCAGTTCAGGATGGCCTTGAGCTGACTTTGTAGCCCCCGTTGGTCTGGAACTAGCGAAGATCCTCCTGCCTCAGCCTCCCGAGTGCTGGGATTACAGGTGTGAGCTGCCATGCCCGGCTAAAACTTTTTATTTTTATTAGTAAATGTGGGCAGTACATAACCATTACGTTCACTGTGGGGAATTGGTACATGTGCATAACACATCCGACTCCTAAAACCTATTGTTTACTTATCTATTTTTGTCTCTCCTCACTGAGTTCTTCTGTGTTTTTTTAAAATTTTGAGACAAGGTCTCACTGGAGGTGTCCAGGCTGGGTTTGATCCTCCTGCCTCAGCCTCCTGAGTGCTGGTATTACAGGTGTGCACCACCACACCCAGATCTTCACTGAGTTCTTAATGCACCTGGACACTTCATCATGCAGGATTTAAAATTGCTAATTGTTTGTATGAGTTTATTTCATCTCTGAATAAGTTAAGACATGAATTACTCCATATTTTATCCTATACAGCACAGTAGGAAACAGTGCTATTAGAATTAAGTGCTCAATGTTTTGAAAAAAATATTGTAATTCAAACCAAATTTTATTTAATTTTATTTTATTGGTACTGGAGATCAAACTCACAACCATGCCAGGCAGTTACTTACACCACTGAGCTAAATCCTCAGACCTCAAACCAAAGCTGAGGAAGCAAAACTTTCAAACCTCTGGCTGTTCTTTATAACATATATCATTGTCTATAATTACCTTCTTTATTTTGTTTGTCTCGCTGCGCCAAATAAAAACTCATGAAAAAAGGTTCTAGTCTGTCTTGTTCTTTGGTCTTTACTTGAATGCTATAGAACAGTGAGAAGTAGTCATGGCTTCAATTTTTTTATTTTATTTTATTTTTTTATTTTTTTTTTTTTGGTACCTGGGATCGAACTTATGACCTCATGCTTGGCAGGCAGGCACTTAAGCCACTGAGCTAAATCTCCAGCCCCATGGCTTCAATCTTAAATGTGCCCCAAAGGTCTTATGTGTTAAAGAGTTGGTTGGCAGCCATAGCATGCTGGGAGATGGAACCTTTAGGAAGTGAGGCAGCCTGTGGCATGCTGGGAGGAGATGGAACCTTCAGGAAGTAGGGAGTAGGCAAACCATGTGTTTCTATCACAATGCACTGTGCCATCATGGGTCCAACAAACTGTAGACTGAACCTATGAGCCAGACAACCTTTCCTCCTTTCAGTTATCTTAACGTTGTCACTGCAGGAGCAGAAAGCTGCTTACCACTGACCTTTGCTAAGTATTTGCTCAATTAGTCATCACCGGGCAGATAGTTACCAAGGACTTACTGTATATGCAGTATGGTATTTAATGGAGGCAAAAGGTTATGAACAAAGGAAGAGGGTGAATAAATCGAGTTTTAAATCTCCCAGTGACACTGACAATCTGCTACTCACGTCAGCTCCTTCTAAAGATTTTTTCAGCACTGCAACCACTTCTTCTTGGAAAGCAACTTCATCCACACACTTCGGGCGGCTGTGGTTGGGGCAGAGGAGAGGCTACTGAGTATATTACGGTAAACACAGAAAAGTTCGTTCTGCTAAAAACCATTAATTCGCATACATTGGTAATGAAATGTGAAACAACTCTGTACACAGAAACTTCATCATTTAGCTTAAGCAAATAATTTTGAAGTAAAATAATTTTTCACATAAAGCTGCATTGCTCATATCAAAAATTAAACAAAAAGATTTTTAAAATCTTTCTCTTTTTTGAGACAGGGTCCAGGCTGGTCTCAAACTCACAGGGATTCTTCTGCCTCAGCCTCCTGAGTGTTGGGACTACAGGTGTGTGCCACTATGCCTGGCTGATTTTTATGTTATATATCACAAATACCAATGGCTAAAAGTTAAAGTCAACATTTGACAAGAAAGTAATGTTATATACAAGACAAGATCATGACAAAAGGGAAACATTTAACCTAAGGAGAGGTAACCATTACAGTTAATATAGAACTATTATTATAACCATATTATTGTAATTATTATTAACCATAACATTTAATATATAACCATTACAGTTAATATATATGCTAATTGGTTAATACTCACTTTTTCTATCTCCTAACTACATCATAAAGGGAGGCCTGTTCATTAAGAGCTAATAAAAAACAAGTAAAACCAAAATGAAGTAGAATAATATGTAATTTTTCAGTTGAGATAGGGTCTTGCTAGGTAGCCCAGACTGGCTTTGAACTTGTGGTCATCTTCCTGCCCGCAGCTCCCAAGTGCTGGGATCACAGGTGTGTATCACTGTACCCTGCCATAATTTTCATCTTTCTCATTCGTTGGCTGGAACCACAATCTTCCAGCAATTTGCCAAAATGACGAGCACAAAGGGAAAGTGGAGGGGACCTGGACGTGTGTTCTTTAGGTCTTTCAGAAAATGTGGGTTGTTCCTTTTACCGCAGGCATGCCAATCTACAAAAAGGGTAATACTGTAGAGGGGACAGGTATTGTGCAAAAAGGAACACCACACAAATGCGACCGTGGCAAAGCAGGAAAAGTCTGCAGTGTTACCCAGCACGCTTTTGGCACTGTGGTAAACAAGCAAGTTAAGGGCAAGACACTTAATTTTTACCATAAAGCTGCACTGCTCATATCAAAGATTAAACAAAAGGATTTTAAAATTTTCCCAAGAGGGCTAATATGCGCATTGAGTACCTTAAACTAAAAGCTGTCTTGACAGTCAAGATAGCTTCCTGAAACCGGTCAAGGAAAATGATCAGAAAAAGAAGGAAGCCAGAAAGAAAGGTACCTGGGTTCCATTGAAAGGCCAGCTCACGCCGCCCAGAGGCTGCACTGTGTGAGGACCAGTGGGCGGAGCCTGAGTTGTGGGAACCTCTTCCCTACAACTCACGGCATAGGCTGGGCGAGGCGCTCTGCCACTCAGCACTAACTGGTGGCTCAGTGTTCAAGGCCCTACTTAAAAATAAAAATTCACCCTGTATCATAAGGATGGTTTTAATTGAACATGTGTAGTGCCTTTACCTCAGGAAAAAATATCTGGAGCAGATTTTCACTCTTCCTAGTTAACTATGTGACTCTTCAGTGTTTTTCTTGCTGAAAGATACTGCCAAGGTATTGTGTAGGTGTGTACCCAAATGGCCAAATATTTATGAAATATGTATATTGGCTTGAAGGTCCTGTAAATCACCCTGGGGAAAAGATGTATCAATAAATGGAAATCACTTCAGTTAAATAGATGGAAGTCCATTTTAGTTAAATAAACCATTTAAAGGAAAAAAATCATTTATTGATGATTTTAATTGAAGCTAGAAAAGTTAAATCCCCAGCTCTAACTAATCCAAAGTTCTTTGATCCTTACACTCTCTTACTTTTTAAATTTTTATGAATTTATTTAAAACCTTTCCTCCTTCATTTCTTTTTGCAGCACCGAAGACTGAACCCAGGGATACTTCTATGACTGAATTGCAACCATAACCTTTATTATTATTATTTTACATTTTGAGACAGGTCTCCCTAAGTTCTTCTGCTAGTACCCAAACCTGCCTCAGCTTCCTTCAGTCCTAGGATTACAGGCACGTGCCATCATGCCTGGCTCAAGTCATACTTTAAGTACAGTTACTCAGGCTAATGACAGGCAGGAATTATGTCAGTGGATATTACTATGATTATTTGGTGTTTTTGACACAGGGTCTCGCTATGCAGTTCAGGCTGCCCTTCAACTCATTTTGTGGCTCAGGCAGGTCTCAAACTCACAGCAATCTCCCTGCCTCAGCCTCCCAAGTGCTGGGATTACAGGCGTGCACCACTGCACCCGGCTCTGTCAGCAGATGTTATTAATAAAGGTCTCACATTCTAATACTGCAAGAATTAGGGAGACAACAAATGTGAAGAGAGATATAAGGCAAGAGAGGACAGCAGAGACCGCAGCAAACTGAGGGATCCGTGACCTTCCCAAAGTGAGAAGCAGGGCTCAAGTTCATCTCGAGTGCTGTCTGTGAGCACTTGCACTTAGCTGATCTGATTGGATAAAAATCTAGACTCTTGTGGTCATATAATGACCTATTATATCAGTTAGTGACAATTTAAGTATCCTTTCTCTTTCCTTCCTCCCTGCCTGCAGTGCTAGGAATCAAACCCAGGGCCTCACACATGCTAGGCAAGTGGTCTACCACTGACCTATACACCCTAGCGCTCACTATTGTCTATGCAGAAACAATGTATGCACAAGTAAAATGCAACAATTTCTATCTACTGTATTAATAATAAAAAGGGGGCAGATTATTGGATTTAAGTAGAATTCTTGAGCAAGTATTCATAGAAACTTTGTTTTCTTTACTTCTGTACTAGCTCCTCCAACTATAGATTTTAGTTATCAGGGTCTTAATTGACCTATAAAAAAGGGAATTAAACTACATTACATCTTTTAGTTTCAAGGTTCTGTGACTTACTTACCTGGGTGATTTTCAAGGGCAGCATCTTAACAAAGCAAATAATTCCCCTTACATAAAAAAAGTGACCAGAATTACAGGTAATTTATTAGTTATTTCAACAAAACCACAAATGTCCTTACTATTTTTCCACCCATGGGACAGGTTTTGCTTTCTTCTTCTCTCCACTGCTCCCAGCAGTGGCTGTGACGCCTCGATCCTTGGTCGATGGCTTTGTAGTGATCGATGTTCCTTTTAGAAATGCTTGCATGGCTGCTTCATGTTGACCAGGCACAAGGCAAAAAAAGAAAAAAAAATCACTGAAATCATTGCGAAGAAGGTCAGCCTGAAGGCACACTTAACTGTGCACAGAGACATCTGTAATTACCTAACAGAGGGCACTACTCCACGGTGATCTGAATGTACTATACTGAGGGCTGAGGGTCCTTAAGGAACTTAGTCCTTAAGAAGCTAAAGTCCTTAAGGAACTTAGAATCTGTAGCAAGCAAGATACAGAATGAAGAGAAATCTCACTAAAAAAACTGTTACAGTTTCAAAGGCACTGACAAAAATGTATGTCATGGATGGCTAACTTGTAACCAGGCCTGCTTCCCTTCAGTGGCGGGCCTCCCTCTAGCTCACACCTTGAAATGGACTCAGCAGTCAGGAGTGCTGGGGTACAAATGAGAGCCTTCACTACTCTTCCTGGGCCCAGCCCTCTACTCAAGGGCCTGTTTGCTGGCAAACCAATGTCCACCTTTGGAGATTGTTTTCTTTTGGGTGGGGAAGGAGGATGGAGGATTCCATTATTAAAAATGGAACATGGTAACAAGTTTAACTGAACTCAAAATAATACAGAAAAGAGAACTTTTTAAAATTCCTACAAAATCCCACCAAGAAGACAGTTACTACTGTCACTTAGGTAAACATTCTTGCGGGTTGTCTTCAGCATTTTTTAAAATAAAGCATCATTAGCTTAAATTTCCCTAACACCTGTGGCAACTTTTTATTATTTTAGAGAAAAAAACAATAAAAACAATGACATAGCATTTCATATCAAGCCAATAGGAAATTAACAATGATTAATACAGTGCATATTTTGTTATCTTCAAAGTAGTCGCTCAGATTACAGGATACGAGCATGCAAAATATAAGCACAAGTGTTCTTTTCAATGAACTACAAGAAATTAGTAGTATAATTATCTTAGCTATCTTGTATGTTTACATATATATATATATATATATATACACTTTAAAAAAAAAACCCTTCCTTGTTTTCTCCTTTCCCCCATCCCAGTTGTTCTTTTCTTTTGAGCAGATTGTTTATTTTCTGAGCCCGCGTTTCGCTATGTAGTTCAGGCTGGTCTCAAACTTACTACATAACCCAAGCTGGCCTCGAATTTGCGACTTACAGGCATGCACCGCTATGCCCTATTTCAGTGACAATTCTACTTTTTTTCTCCCCACTGCTGTATGCCCAGGGCCTGGAACAGTGTCTGACATGCATTAGATGCACGACATGTGGTGAATGATTTATCACCTGAGATTCTGAAAAAGGAGCTAAATCCTACAAGGCAATTAAACAAAAGACTGCAAACACGTAGCTTTGCGCTTGGAACTTGGGTATATATCCAATAAAATACGTGCACTGCTAAGATCTGTAACCAGCTGGGGCTTTAAAAGCTTTAGGATTGCTCCATCCTTGCCACGGCTGCTAAACGGTGCTACACGCCGAAGCAGAGCTCTGTGCGGGGCGGTGCGGAGGCATCACTTCACCCAGGGGTACCGGGGTGGCTATGACACGGTTGTCAGCCTAGAGCTAGTGCAGATGGAAGACCTCCGAGAAGCAGTAAGGAAGGAAGGAAGAAGCCAAGCTCTGTATTTCTGCAGCCGATCACCTGCAAACCGGATTCCCGCGCGGGACCCGCACGGCCTGGGCCTCTCAGCGGCTCGTCTGGGTGGCGAGCGCGTCGCAAGCTGGTTTCCGGAGACTCGGGATGGGGAAACGACAAGACGGTCGCGAAGTCTCAGTTCTGTCCCCCAGTGCGGGAATAACCGGCCAGGTGACTTGCAGTAGCGGCAGCCCCGCGACCGCCCGCATTTCCCGCCACCCGGGGCCGCGCAGGGCAGGGCGGGAACGCGGGGGTGTGCGTCACTTCCGGCGCGCGCCCGCGCGGTGTATTGTGGAACCCTGAGCCGCGCTGATGCTTAACGGTGCTTATCCTGGAGCCGGCATAACCCGGGAGGTGATATTAAAGTTTCACCCCGGCCCGGTACTTTGCTGTTGTCACTCGAGACGGCAGGGCACGGACCCTGGAGCTCGACTTGCGGCTCGCGGGCCTCGGGACCCCGCGGTCCACGCAGCAGCCACTCTCTCTAGTCGCGGGCCTGCACTGTGAATTTATGACACGGGGCAGCCTGTGGACGGAGCTGCGGCGACACAGTTCTACTTGAAGCCCGCTGCGTCCCTGAAGAGGACGGGAATTAGAGAGGATGGAGTCGGTCTTTCGCCAGAAGAGGGCGTCGGGCGGATCGCCGCCCTCCGATCTTGCTTGATACTGTTAAGGGGAGAGACTGCTGAAGGTGGCTTTCCTTGCCTTCTTGATACCTGTGAAGTGTCTGCCTCTCGAGGAGAGCGAACATCCTCTGTATACCTAGAAGTATCTCATTTCTCCGCGGAAATCCAGCAGCGCGGGCGATCCATAGAGGATACGAGATGATAATCGTATTTAACCCCACCAGGGTTATGCATTGTGGGCTCTAGGTAGGTGTCTGGGTTACCGCTTTTACCTTTCCCAAATATTTGATTTATCTCTGAATTTTCCTTAATTCTATTGAAACCCATTCCTTCTCAAATGCTACCTTCCCCTGCCATCCTTTACTAATTACTAACATAAGGTTGAACAGCGTGTCAGAGTGAATATGTTTAGCATAAATTCAGTACGATATTCATGGTTAACGTTACATACTTATTAATATGTCTTGCATCATATGCTTACGGAAGCCCAAGCACTGTGTTACGTCCTGGTGATTCACCAAGGAACAAGCTGGAGAATGCCCGTAAGTAGCTTTGTAGGCCAGAACTTTAAGACAGTGTGATACGTGTTATGCCGAGGAAGTAGGGAAATGTGAGAATATACAGCCAGACCTAACCTAATCGACAGTTTAACCAGGTTAACTAAAGGCGTTTTATCCTGCTTTATCCACAGGGCCTGGTAATTCCCTGTGCAGAACAATGTTACCTGTATCTGTTTCCTGGTTTACATGATCCTACCTAAACTGTATGCTTAATGTTTGTAAATTTTATTGTATGTAACTTTTACTTCAATAAAGTTGATTAAACAAAGATCTGTGATACTAGGTGTCCATTTATTGCTTGAACAGAGGGTGCAGTCATACAAAGGAAATACCCTATCTTACGGAAAAGAAAGCCAAGGTGTAAAGCAATATCTATTCGGGCTGTTGTAACAAAATGCCATAGACTGGGTGGCTTAGAAACAACGGAAATTTATTTCTTATAATTCTGGAGACTGAGAAGACCAAGATGATGGCACTAGCAGACACAGTGATGAGGTTTGCTTTCTCATAGATGGTTGCCTTCTCACCCTAACGTTGCATGATCTGAACTCATTCCTCTGGCCTCATTTATAAATTTATAATTTTTATATAATTCATTCATGAGAGCTCCACATTTATGGCTAATCACCTCCCGAAAGCTCCGCCTCTTAACACCATCGCCTTTGGGATTATTTTGGGAATTTTTGAGTAACATAAGTGTTCAGGCCAAGCAAAGGTCAATAGGAAGTAAGTGGGAAAGTGAGAATCTACCTGGCAAAGCCAGGATTGTGACTCTAGACACAGGGCAAGTTACAGCTGGCAAAGAAGTGTTTTTATACTAATTAAAAGAAAACGCTGACTGATACTGTTTCAGCAATTGGTTTAAAAAATACCATGGTTCTCGGCATTTTCAGCCCTAAAATGGGATCAGAAGACTTCGTGATGAGAGATATCCCTCGGTTGACCATTCCTTTCTTACAGCTACAAACAGCAGGCGGCATTGTCTCTGTCTTTGCATTGTGGATATGCAGGTGCCTATGTAATTAAAACAGGTGATAGGTTTACAATAGCTTTTATTTGAAAAGATGGGTATTCATTCTGTTTCTGTTGTTACTGTTATGGTCACATTTACAGCTTTACTTAGTGTGTTGCCCTTTGGAACAGACAAGACAGCTTATCTGATTGTATCTTATGGGACCACTGGAAAAGGGAAATGCTCGGGTGGAAAATGAGAGCTATGGGGGTGGGAAGGCTGGGACAGTGGGGGCAGTGCCATTTTAAAGTCAGAATGTGCAGGTATGCTGGACGCTCTGGTGTACCTCCCTCTAGACTGAGCTAGTCCCCCAGCTTCTGGGAGTGTAACAGCTGAGCGTTCTTGACTGAGTCTTTCTCTAGCATCTGTCCTCTACCAAACTGAGATACTTAGTCCAAAGTTGCATTCCTTCGCTGGAGCAGGCCACCTCCAAGGACTAGTACCTTTGCCCTAAACTTATACAATTCTTTTTTTTTTTTTCTGGAAACAGGCTTGCATTGAACTCATGGTGATCCTCCTGCCTCAGCCTCCCAAGTTCTGGGTTTACAGGCGTGCACCACCATGCCCAGCCAGCACAATGCTTATGGATGGTCTCAACCCCAGCTCTTTGTTGCACCTGCATCATGGTACAGTTTCTTCTACCTAGTCCTGCTTCTTACATCCCTCTTAGGTGTTGTTTCTCTCTCTCTCTCTCTCT
>PVJX010046866.1:0-12125 GCA_004027295.1 Dolichotis patagonum | reverse complement strand
AAAACTATCACTTTTTGTTCAAAGTGATCTTAGCTTGCTTTGCCTTGTTTAAGTTCAACACACATTAAGGTATGGACAGCTGTTTTGAGGAGAATGCGAGACACTATGACAGCCATTCATGGCTTCCCTAATGTCTGGTCTTGAAGACCTGTAATGCCCTCCTCATCCTGCTCAGATCAATTCCATACTAGGTTGTTTCCTGTGAATTCCCTATATTTGACAATATGGACAACTATCTGGAAGAAAACAAGAGTCAATATGATAGTGAATATCTCCAATTGTGTAGCTTTGAAATTTATGTCTTACATTGCTTTCTTGTGATCTGCTTTGCTCTGTTGTCTTGTGTTTAATTTTACCCTATTGATATAATTGCATGTATATTTGAGTGGGTAAGATGGATGACCATATTGTTGTTTTTGTCAGATCGTGGAGCAGAACTATTAACAGTCTCACTGTTTGAATGTCTACTTTACATGTTTTAACTTTGTAATTTGAACAACTATTTCCAAGAAGTTAGTATATAATTAGTCAAGTAATAATTTCTTAGGTTTTATTGTTGTACTTTTCCTTTTTTCCTTGGAATACTGTATGGTTGCTACCCTTTATTCTGTTTTATTTTGTTTTGTTTTTTCCTCTTTAAATAAAATTATAAAAAAAATGAAATTCAAATGTCAAGATGCTAAGTACAATCAAAAGAAGAACTTAATATATGAATAATAAGATTTGAAAAGAGATATTATGTATGGTCTATCAAGACCATTCAGTAGATATTCATTTGCCTCTGTGTTTTGTAAAAGATGATATTGTAACATCCCTCTATGAGTACTGCTTTAGAGACATTGCACAGGCATCCTTGCAGTGTTACCCTTAGTGTTCTGCTGTTGCTTTAGCAATAAGCAGCAATCTAGCATCAGGATTGTCATCTGAAAAAATGTGTATTGACATGAATTTGATGAGCAAGACACAGAGTTAGTATTGAAGGATTCAGCCCCCCCCTTCAGCTTTGTTGTTTTTGTTTCTGTTTGTTTGTTTTGTTTTTTATCTTTATTTAATTTTTTGAGATAGAGTCTCACAATGCAGTTGAGGCTGATGTTGAATTCAGTCACCCACACTAGTCTCAAACTCATGGTGATCCTCCTGCCTCAGCCTCCTCCAAGGCTTGGATTACAGACATGTACCACTACACCTGGCTTTCAGTTCAACTTTTTATGAAAAAGTTGAGATATCTCAGGATGTGAGTCTCAACTTTTCTTCAAGAAATATATATTTGATCATTTAGGAGATAATGACCTTTGAGGATGTAACTGTGAACTTCACCATGGAGGAGCGGGCTTTGCTTAACTGATCCCAAAAGAAGCTCTACATAGATGTCATGAGGGAAACTTTTAGGAACATGGCTTCCATAGGTAAGGATGACATGACTTTCTCATTTTTACAATTAGAGAACATTGTTGCTCATCAGTGCAGTTTAATTACATAGAATGTGAAAATATTTTGGAAACTACCTCAGAACATTATACCATAAATATAACTGAAATCTACTCATTTTTTCTAATAATACAGTGTCTCCTTATATTTCCATGTCTGTAACTCAGGAAAAGTCTAGGATAAACAGAAAATTGAAGAAAAGTACAAAAATTACTGGACAAATATAAGGTAATTCATACTCAAATAGAAAAAGACTATTCCTCATGATTTAGTGTATGAACAGAAATATCACAACTAGGGAAACATGGCCATGTTCAAATTTATTTAATCTCCACATTTAATCACAATTGTTCCCCAAAGATATATATAGTTTTAGTATGTATAATCTGATAGCTCAACACACAAACCCAATATAGGAAATTCAAATATTTCCAATATAGGAAACTGAGTACTGATATCTTGCAACAAGTAACACTGTGTGACAGAAGTATAGAAAAAGTTCTTTCATGATCACATCATAAAAATGCATGAAATTGTGTTTAGCATAATTCACTAGTGTAAAGAAATGAATTTAAAAACCTTTCTTCAGCATATCTATGTACATATGTGAATATGAGACATTCAGTGTCAGAAAAATTGCTAACCTTGAAGAAGCATTCAAAGTACATAATAATGTTCATGTTGTAATAACAAGTGTTTTCAAACCATCCTCCAAAGAACTGAATCCATTCCTGTTTTTAAATTCTTAAGAGGTATCCTCCAATATTGTTGGTGTGAATTTTAGCTATAACCATTATGATAATCAGCATACAGTCATTCCAAAAACTACAAATAGAAGTTTCACTTGATCCTTTCCTGGGTATAGGCCCAAAAGAGTTAAAGTCATCACATGCTGATACATGCACACATACTCAAAAACAGGACAAATGTAACAGATGCCCATCATCTGAATGGATAAAGAAAACTTTTTGATAGATTTAATGTGACTTTTTTATATTCTCAGCACTCTAGGAAGCTGATTCAAGAGAGTAGCAAATTGAAGCTCAACTTGAGCAACTTGTCAATGAGAATCTCTCTCAAAATAAGAAATAAAAAAGTGAGAGGTGTAATTCAGTGCTAAGACTCATGTTTAATTCCCAGAACTGTAAAGAAAAAGAAAAAGTTGTGCTATACAATCATCCATAAATTTCAGTGATATCATATCAAAAGAAATGAGTGGGTATTAATTCTGTAGTATTGTTAAAAAATCAGACACTGAATGTGAAAGGTTAAGTTTTCTCTTACATGAAAAGCCAAAAACATAAATTAGGGAATAAAATAAGAGTCCATTAAAAAAGGGTAAGCCTGACTTTCTGGGAAGACAAATGGGGTAAGGAGAGAAGGGAGAGTGATAGTAGAAAAGGTATTAAAATGATCAGTATGTGATATACATATGTACCAATTGCCTAAAATAGAAGTAAGCCTTCTGTATTATAAAGTATACCAATTTAAAAATTCCCAAATGAATAT
Organism: Dolichotis patagonum; assembly: GCA_004027295.1. Classification (NCBI taxonomy): domain Eukaryota; kingdom Metazoa; phylum Chordata; class Mammalia; order Rodentia; family Caviidae; genus Dolichotis; species Dolichotis patagonum. The sequence continues at coordinate 9,188 of PVJX010046866.1, read as the reverse complement.
CACTCTTGGGAATGGCTGACTTGATGGTATCCTCCAGGGCATTCAGTTAATTCATTGTCAGAATCTCTTAGGGGGCATCAAAGCCTAACTTGTGCTACATGATTAACACAGAGATCCATTACATTGCAACTGTATTTCTACAGAAATAAAGAAGTTGAGAAATGCTATGAAAATAAAGGCTGCAATCAACATGAAGAAACATTCTTTTGGACTCCACATGCTAATGTGGATATGAAACAAGCTGGTCTAAAACCAGCTGAAGGCCTTGTTTGCAGAAAGCCCTTACTTGGGCATTTGTCACAAAATGTGCCCATCAGAGCTCACACTGGACTGAAGACATATGAATATATGGGATCAGAAGAGAATTTGTGTAAGTGGAATGAGCACAGACTATCCTGCAGTGACTTCCAGTCCTTTCAGAAACATGCAAGGACAAAGACTGGAGAAAAATCCTATAAATATAATCAATGTGAGAAATACTATTCTGGTCATAGTGAAAAAAGTCATCTTAGAGAGGAGACATTTGTATATAAAGAAAACATTAAAGTCTCTTGCACACCAAATGATGTTGAGATCCATGAAAGAAATAGCAATGGAGAGAACCCCTATGTATGTAAGTCATGTGGGAAAGGTTTTAGTACACATAGTTCTTGTTGAAGACATGAAAGAACTCACATTAATGTGAAACTCTATGTATGTAAGCAATGTGTGAAAGCTTTCAGAACGTGCAGTCAATGTAAAACACATGAAAGAACTGACACTGAGGAGAAACCCTATGTATGTAAGCAATATGGGAAAGCTTTTGCTACACAAAGTACTTTAAAATCCATGAAAGAACTCACCTGGGGGAGAAATCCTACATATGCAAGGATTGTGGGATAGTTTTCAAGTCCTGTGACTGTAAAATACATGAAAGAACTCACACTGGGGAAAAACCCCGCATATGTAAGCAATGTGGGAAAACTTTCAAGTCCAGTCACTGTAAAATACATGAAAGCACTCACACTGGGGAGAAACCCTATGTATGTAAGCAAAGCAGGAAAGCTTTTAGTATAAAAAATTACTGTAGAATTCATGAATGAATTCACACTGGGGAGAAACTCTATGTAATGTAAACAATGTGGGAAAGCTTTTGCTACACAAAACAGTTGTAAAACTCATGAAACAACTTACACTGAGGAGAAACCCTATGTATGTAAGCAAAGTGGGAAAGCTTTTAGTACACAAAAATATTGTAGAGTACACAAAGGAACTCACACTGGGGAGAAACCCTATGTATATAAGCAATGTGGGAAAGCTTTTAGTACACAAAAATATTGTAGAACACATGAAGGAACTCACACTTGGCAGAAACTCTATGCATATAAGAAATGTAGGAAAGCTTTTAGTACACTAAATATTGTAGAATACATGAAGGAACTCACACTGGGAACAATCCTATGTATGTAAGCAATGTGGGAAAGCTTTTAGTATACAAAAAATATCATAGAATACATGAAGGAATTCACACTGGGGAAAATTTGTATGTTGCAAGTAATATGGAAAAGCTTTCAGCATGCATATTACTTGTCAAAGTCATGAAATAACTCACAGTGAGAAGAAATCCTATGTGTGTAGGCAATGTAGAAAACCTTTGAGCATGGATGGTGCTTGTCAAAGATAGGAAAGAACTCACATTTGCAAAGCCAGCCTTTTGTATGTAATCATTATGGGAAATGTTCAAGGTGCAAGGTTCTTGAAAATAACATGAAAGAACTCACACTGGGAAGAAATCTTAAGCAATGTAGGAAAGGTTTTAGCAAACTTATTGTAAATGTATGAAATAACTGGCACCTGGTATTAATTCTATGTATGCAAGCAGTGTGGGAAAGCTTTTAGCAAGTCTAGAGCTTGTTAAAATTTAAATCAACTGACAGTGGGGAGAAACCTTATGCATATAAGCAATGTAGGAATTACACAGAACTGTTATCAAATAAGTGAAAGAAATCTCACTGGAGAGAAACTTTATATATATAAACCATTTTGAAAATTTCTCAAGTAGTGGGAAACTGTAAGAATAGTTAATATTAAAAGCTTGATGTCAGTATTTCTCCATAAAATTTCTGGATAATGCAATTCCAGATGAAAAAGTCCTAAAGTATATATGTTATGTGTTTTTCAGTAAGTCACTTAAGTATCTGGATTATGTGCTAGCAGTATTTAATATAAAAATATTGAGTTGACATAACTAGGTATTTTTATGTGTCTTTGAGCTTCTAAATAGTGTCTTTTGGTTAAACATAGTAAATTGAAATGTATTTTTTACATTCAAATAGTATGTATGTAGCTTTTGCTTAATCTTTACAATTGGGAATTATAGGCCACTAAAATTTAAATTTTAATTGCTCTTTGTCAATTGTTGGGATTTTGTGACTTCTTTTGTTTTAAATTTTTGGTGTGTTTACTCTGTATTCTTTGTAGCAGGAGATATTTTTAATTTGGGGCCATATGTTGTATTAAGATTTTCAGAGACTTGTGAACATGTGTTCTTGGCAAAGTTGATTTGTTCTGCATAACATATACATTAGCACATCATGTTTCTCATATGACAAGATACCTACCTTTTGTATAGTATATCATGTACATAATTTTACCTAGTTTTCTTTCACATGAGGGCCAGTAGTATCATTTACATAAAATTTTGGCTTTTTACCATCAAAACTGTGCTTTTCTTCTCTGTATTCCAATGAGTTTTGGTTGTAATTTTTCCTCCATATATACCAAAAATAATAAAAGTGTTATTTTCAGATTGAAGACCAGCAGGACTATAACTTGTCTCAAAAAGGATATCATGAATTATAATAATCTCTCCAAAATTATAAATGATGGTATGATTTGTCAGCAACAACACTTTCAAAGAAATTTTTGTTAGCTGGGAAATTATTTTGGGGAAAGCAATTGCTATTGAATGTAATGAGGGAATGTCTTTTCTCCCTGATGCTGTGTTTCCATTTTATCTTTGATATTCATATTTTTGAGAAAAGGTTTCACTGTGTAGCCCAGGCTGGGCTCAAACTCATGGCAATCCTCCTACCTCAGCCTCCTGAGTACTAGGATTATAAGCCTGCACCACCATGTGTGGCCATCATTATGGTTTTTAGCTGATAAATGGAAATAATGCCATGAAGGAAATCCTGACTCCCGAGAGATACCAATCAGTTTGGTAAAAAGTGGAATTTACTAAATTATGATTCATATTGTGTTGTTTTGCCAATTTTAGAGATAAATTTATGAAAAACCATTTGTCATTCCTAAGGATCACTGCCTAATATTTTAAGTATATGACAAATGCCTTCAAGCATATAGACTTGCTCAAGGTGTGTATGAGTCCCAGTTGGTCTCCTATAACCTGTATTTTTAAATATTTTAAGGTTGAGGTATTGTATAAAATGTTTTTTAAATTTTATTTAAAGAAAAAAAACAGAATAAAGGGTAGCAACAATATAGAATTCCAAGGAAAAAAGGAAAAGAACAACAACAAAGAAAAACTAAGAAATTATTACTTGACCAATTACATACTGACTTCTTGGAAAAAGTTGTTCAAATTACAAAGTTAAAACATGTAAAGTAGACATTCAAACAGTGAGACTGTTAATAGTTCTGCTCCACGATCTGACAAAAACAGCAATATGGTCATCCATCTTACCCACTCAAATATACATGCAATTATATCAAAAGGGTAAAATTAAACACAACAAAACAGAACAAAGCAAATAACAAGAACGCAATGTAAGAGACATAAATTTCAAAGCTAGACAATTGGAGATATTCACTCTTTATCGTACTGCCTCTTGTTTTCTTCCAAATAGTTGTCCATATTGTCATATAGAGGGAATTCACATGAAACAACATAGGATGGAATTGATCTGAGCAGGACGAGGAAGGCATTTCAGGTCTTCAAGACCAGACAATAGGGAAGCCGAGAATGGCTGTCATAGTGTCTCTCATTCTCCTCAAAACAGCTATCCATACCCTCATGTGTGTTGAACTTAAACAAAACAAAACAAGCTAAAATCACTTTGAACAAAGAATGATAGTTTTGCTGGCTTTCACATCATGACATTATGGAATCAGCACTGGGTACTGTAGTGTCTCTTTTTCTTCAAAGTAGTTTCTCATTTCAACATGCGTTATATAGTTGGTTCCCATAAACTGGTTATAAGCTCTACACATGCATGAGTCTCCACATGTATATCTATCATTTCTGCATTAGAAGGAAAAACAAAACAAAGCAAGACAAAACAAAACAATTCCTAGAAAAGCATGAATCAAAAAAGGCATATAAAACCTCAGTACAAGGTGATCTACAATGGTTACAATGGTGTCTCAGCAGTGTATAACAACATTAATAAAAATGAAGCGTTGGAGACATTATAAGACTTCAAAAGCAAGTAATAATCAAACCAGAGTGGGAATCTTAGTGAATCTTGTCATCTTCAGTGTAGTTGCCTATACTCTTAGACTTGATGCTATCCATCATAACAGATTTAAATAAAATCAGTCAATACAAAGTAGCAATCTAACAAACCAGATTCAAATAAGATCAGTCCATAATAGGACAGTGTAAGTTATACAGGACTTCAGAATAAGTTGATAGGAAATTAAGGATGATTACCACAATATGTCCTCTTATTTTTGGGATAGCTGACCATGTCCTCATGTCTAGTGTAAGTAGACAAACTGCAACAGCATATAATCCATCCAAGCAGAGTGATGAGAATAGTGTAGATTAAATCTTGTTACCCAATTAACAACATCCTCTGCCTTCCTTTTTTAGACAGTTCCTCCCCTTTCACTCCCATAGGGTGCACTGCTTATTTTGGGTCCCACTGCCTCCCTACATAGAGCATCTCAATGGACCCTATCTCCTGATCTACTCTGCCTGTGTTTCTCTCTGTTAATATTTCAAGGCCATCTATACTAGAGATTACAGTCAATCTTCTTTGCCTTATTTCCGCTATTCTGTTTTTCTGCCATTGGTTGTCTACTTTTCGGTTCCACTCCACTGTCTTCCCTGTTCACTGAGGCCTCTCTGCCACTGTTCCTGAAAAGCTCATATTCCTTTTTTCTCTCTCTAAAACATCCTTCAGTATTTTTCATAGGGTTGGATTAGTGGTCACAAATTCTCCCAGTTCCTCTTTGTCATGGAAGCATCTTGTTTCTCCATTAATTTCTAGAGAGAGTTTTGCAGGATACATCAATCTGGGCTGGAGGTTGTTTTCCTTCAGGGCTTGAATTACTTCACTCCAAGCTCTTCTTGACCTCATGGTCTGTGTCGAGAAGTCTGCTGTGATTTTGATGGGTTTTCCTTTATAGGTGATCTGTTTCTTTTCTCTGATGCCTTTTAATATTCTGTTCTTATATTGAATTTCTGGGATCTTGATTATTATGTGTCTAGGTGTAGCTCTGTTTGGGTTGTAGGTGTCTGGAGTTCTGTATTCTTCACACATCTGCATATCTTTTCCTTTTTGTATGTTTGGGAAGTTTTCCTTAATAATTTCTTTGAATAGCCTTTGTAATTCCTCTGTTTTGACTCCTGCTTCTTCATTCACATACTTTATTCTTAAGTTATAGATCCTCTTGTCGTCCTCTAGTCTTTGTATGGTTACTGCCTTCTCCCTTGTTATTTTTAAGAGATCTTCCCTTTCATGATCGCACATTGCAAGCCTGTATCCAATTTGTGATAGTCTATCTTTGGTTTCTTTCAGGCAGTTTTGCCAACTTTCTTTCTATGGAGTCTTTGGTTTCCTGATAATCTCTTTGAATCTGCTTCATGAATTCTAGATTTTTTTATATTCTTCATTAAATGTTTCTCTCCTTTTCTGTTCCTCCATTCTTCTGTCTGTGTCTTCTTGAGAGGTGTCCAGCCTTTCTTTTATTAATCTATTTATCTCTTGTTTAATTTGAATTAATATTTCAGTTTTGATTTCATTTATGAGGTCCTGAAGATACCTCTTTATGTCCGCTGATGCTGTGTTTGATGTTGCATGTTTGCTACCCTCAATCTCTTTTATTTTTAACCTCTCCTGGATCAATATTCTCAGGGCTGGGGGCTGGGGTTTTTTTCTTATTTCTCTCTCTCGTCATGTTTTTGATTCCTTCCATACAAGTGTATAGTGTAATTCCCAGCCCCTTTTCTTGTTGGTTAAGGTTCTTTGGAACATGCAGGCTAGGGGCTTCTGCCCTCTGCAGTCTGCTATCAGAGATTGAAGTTCAAGCAAGGGCAGTGTGCGCTGGCTCCTCCCCTCTGGGTCAGTTAACCTTTGAGGGCCTTCACTGCATCAGTGTGTGCTGCACTCAGGGAATTAATTTGTAGTGACCCACTGGGTCCCGGCCAGGGGCACAGCCAAGTCCAAGCAGATCCCACCAATCTGCTTGTCGAGGGGAGGAACCAACTGAAGCCACTTCCTTATGGAGTTAGGGCTGTCTTGCCCAAATCCAACATGTCTTCCAGTCAGTTACCCCTTTCCGATAGGAGGGTCTTATTCCCATCACTCACTGCATGTTGATGCCGCTCCCTGAGAACTTCTGGGCTCCCCGACCTCTGACCTCAGCACGGCTGCAGCAAATTCATGGTGCCTTTGGGTGGGTCTCATGCAGGGCTGCTTCCAGGCAAGCCATGCACAGGGCTGTTCAGCTCCACGTTCGGTGCTGCTCAAGGCAGTCGCATCAGTGCGGTTCAGTTGGTCAGGTCAGTTTCGGGCAGGAATTCAGGCGGTTCAGCAAGAGTACTGTGTCTGCCAATCTTAGCTTCTGTAATGGTAGCCCTGGGACCTCATATTCGAGCAGTATTTTTCACTTTAGTTTCTTCCTGTGTTCAGAGACTCCATCTCCCTCTGTTTGGGTCTCTCCAGGGTGTTCTATTCTGGCATTTGAGCTGTCTCTCTCAGAGAGGATCCCTATCCTGCTACCTACTGGTCCACCATCTTTGGAAACTCCCTATAAAATGTTTTATATGGTGTTCTCAAGTACAATTTCTGATGAAGTTATTACATTGTTACCAACTTATGGTATCATGAAAACATAAGTGAACAATTCATTTTTTTTATAATTTTATTTAAAGAGAAACAAAACCAAACAAAATAAAGGGTAGCAACAATACAGTATTCCAAGGAAAAAAGGAAAAGAACAACAAAAAAAAACCTAAAAAAATTATTGTTTGAAAAATTACATACTGACTTCTTGGAAATAGTTGTTCAATTTACAAAATTAAAACATGTACACATTCAAACAGTGAGACTGTCAACAGTTCTGCTCCACAATCTGACAAAAACAGCGACATGGTCATCCATCTTACCCATGCAAATATACATGCAATTATATCAAAAGGGTAAAATTAAACACAATAAAACAGAACAAAGCAGATCACAAGAAAGCAATGTAAGAGACATAAATTTCAAAACTAGACAATTGGAGATATTCACTCTCTATCATATTGACTCTTGTTTTGGTCCAAATAGTTGTCCATATTGTCACATATAGGGAATTCACATGAAACAATCTTGTATGGAATTGATCTGAGCAGGATGAGGAGGGCATGTCAGTCTTCAAGACCAGACATTAGGGAAGCCAAGAATGGCTGTCATAGTGTCTCTCATTCTTCTCAAAACAGCTGCCCATACCTTAATGTGTGTTGAACTTAAACAAGGCAAAGCAAGCTAAGATCACTTTGAACGAAAAGTGATAGTTTTGCTGGGCTTCACATCATGACATTATGGAATCAGCACTGGGTATTGTAATGTCTCTTTTTCTTAAAAGTAGTTGTTCATTTCAACATGTGCTCATAACACATGTTGAACTGTTCGTTCAACAGTTCTTGTAAACTGTTTATAAGCTCTACACCTGCATGAGTCTCTACACATATATCTATCATTTCTATATTAGCAGGAAAAACAAAACAAAGCAAGATAAAACAAAACTATTCCTAGAAAAGCATGAGGCAGAAAAGTCACATAAAACCACAATACAAGGTGATCTACAATGGTTACCATGGTGTCTCAGCAGTGTATAACAACATTAATAAAAATGAAGCATTGGAGATATTATAAGACTTCAAAAGCAAGTAATAATCAAACCAGAGTGGGTATCAGTGAATCTTGTTATCTTCAGTGTAGTTGCCTATACACTTAGAATTGATGCTATCCATCATAACAGATTTAAATAAAATCAGTCAATACAAAGTAGCAATCTAACAAACCAGATTCAAATAAGATCAGCCATAATAAGACAGTGTAAGTTATAAAGGGCTTCAGATTAAGTTGATAGGAAAATTAGGGGTGATTGGCCTCTTATTTTTGGGATAGCTGACCATGTCCTCAAGTCTAGTGTAAGTAGACAAACTGGAACAGCACGTAATCCATCCAAGCAGAGTGGTGAGAATAATGTAAATTTTAAATCTTGTTACCCCATTAACAGTATCCTCTGCCTCCCTTTTTTAGACAATTCCTCCCCTTTCACTCCCATGGTGTGTACTGCTTGTTTTGGGTCCCACTGCCTCCCTATAAAGAGCATCTCAATGGACCTATCTCCTGATCTACTCTGCCTGTGTTTCTCTCTGTTACTATTTCGAGGCCCTCTATACTAGAGATTATAGCTATTCTTCTCTGCCTCATTTCTGCTGTTCTATTTTTCTGCCATTGATAGTCTATTTTTCTCTTCCACTCCACTGTCTGTCTCATTCACTGAGGCCTCTCTGCCACTGTTCCTGAAATGCTCATATTCTTGTTCTCTCTCCCTAGAATGTCCTTCAGTATTTTTTGTAGGGTTGGACTGGTGGTCACAAATTCTCCTAGTTCCTCTTTGCCATGGAAGCATCTTGTTTCTCCATTAATTTCTAGAGAGAGTTTTGCAGGATACATCAATCTGGGCTGGAGATTGTTCTCCTTAAGTGCTTGAATTACTTTACTCCAAGGTCTTCTTGACCTGATGGTCTGTATCGAGAAGTCTGCCATGATTTTGATGGGTTTTCCTTTATAGGTGATCTGTTTCTTTTCTCTGATGGCTTTTAATATTCCATTCTTATATTGAATTTCTGGGATCTTGATTATTATGTGTCTGGGTGTAGCTCTGTTTGGGTTGTAGGTGGCTGGAGTTCTGTATGCTTCATACCTCTGCATATCATTTCTTTTTTCTATGCTTGGGAAATTTTC
>PVJX010046865.1:0-12133 GCA_004027295.1 Dolichotis patagonum | reverse complement strand
CCGAAAGTCTGCCACACTCACAGCTGCCCCCCAGAGAGGGGAGGAGTTCCTTGTTCTCCCGGCACCCCGAGTCAACCTCACGATACAGGTCCCGAGGTGCCAGGGTCTCTCCCCTGCAGGCCCCCCAAAGTCCACCATACTCACCTGCTATTTCTTTCTGATGAATTGACCATTCCATTTCCAAAGTTCTGAAATGGCCACCAGACCACAGAGAATTCTCTTTAGGCTCCTGTTTGAAACCAGAAGCTACAGCAATCTGCTGGCCTTGCTTCAGGGCCATTTTTCTTTCTTTTTTTGTACCAGGGGTTGAATTTACAACCTTGTATTTGCCAGGCAGGCACTTATGCCACTAAGCTAAATCCCTGGCCCTGTTTTGTGTGGTTTTTTTTTGAGACAAGGTTTCATTATGTAGTTCATGCTGGCCTTGAACTCACCAGCCCAGGCTGGCCTCAAACTCAAGATGATCCTTGTATCTCAGCCTCCCAAGTGCTAGGATGGCAGTTTCTCAAATGATTAAACATAGTTTCCATAAGACCTAGCTATTCCACCTTAGGTATTATCCAAGCTGAATTTTATAGTAGTATCATTTATACCAAAAAATTAAAACTTACATGCCCATCAGCTAACAAATGGATAAACAAAATGTTGTACTTTGATGCAATGGAATAATATTCAGCCATAAAAAGGAATAAAGTATTATAATATGGAAATAAGTACCGACACATACAAGATAAACCTTGAAAACATTACGCTAACTAAAATAAACCAGATACAAAAGTCCATACATTATGTGATACTTTTTTTTTGTACCAGGGATTGAACACACAACCTCGTGCTTGCCAGGCAATATTATGTGATTCTACACATAAAAATGCCCAGAATGAGGAAATATGTTGAAACAGAAAATGGACTGATTGTCTCTGAGCTGAGGGAGATTGAAAAGGTAGGAAGATTGAGGCTATAAAGTACACCATTTCTTTTTTTTTTTTTTTTTTTTTTTGAGATAATCTCACTATGCAGTCCAGGGTGGCCTTGAACTTGCTATATAGTCATTGTGGGTCTCAAACTTGTGATCCTCTTGCCTCACCCTTCTGAGTCGTAGGATGACAGGTGTGTGTTTCCATGACTGGCCCAGGATTTCTTGTGATGATACAGGTTTTCTAATATTGTATAGTGACCACACATATCTTTGATAATAACTTTAAAAATAATAAAGGCTATTTTTATTTACTTAAAGAATTAAAAGTGATTATGCCAGGCATTGTGGCATGAGCCTGTCATCCCAGCTATGTGGGAGGCTGAGGCAGGAGGATTATGAGATCAAGTCCATCCTGAACAACTCCATCTTAAAAATACCACTATCATCAACAAAGATATACCCAGAGCTGAGGAGGTTATTTAGCAGTGTGTACACATACATGCACACATACAAGGCTGATGTATATAAATTGGTAAAACAAATTTTTTCAGGAACTATATGATTTCATATTAACATGCTTATCCTAAAAATGCTCATCCTTACAAATTCCACTTTTGAGAATCCTAAAGAAATATTCCTATAGAGCCAGACTAATTCACAAAGATTTTTTGTTTTTGGTGGAAATAGATATTGAACCTAGGGCCTTTACACTAAACTACATTCTTTTTTTTTTTTTTTGGTACTGGGAATCATACTCATGACTCACACTTGCCAGACAGGTGTTTATGCCATTAAGCTAAATCCCCAGCCCTTAAACTACATTCTCAACTTTTTCTTTTTTTCTTTTTTCTTTTTTTATTTTTATTTTTTTTTTAGACAGGGTCTTGCTAAATTACTCAGGCTGGGCAACCTGTGATCCTCCTGTCTCGGCATCCCAGAATGCTGTGGGTCACAGGCACCCTCCATTACCCTTAAGCATAAGGTTTATTATTAATGATAATAACAAGAGGAAAAAAGTTAAGTGGCAAACAATTAATATGAATAAAAACCCATTGTGAGTTGGGGATAGCTCAGTGGCAAAGCGCCTGCCTGGCAAGTGCAAGATCATGAGCTAGAACCCCAGTGGCCCCCCCCCCAAAATCCATTGTGATAGAGTATTATGCATCATCAAAATGAAACTTTTTTAAAATCCGAAACAAAAAAAAAATCTTGCCCTGAGAGGACACTCATAAGGGTGACATAGAAAAAAGGTCAATATAAATACAACTTTAAAGAAAAGAACATAATACACTGGTTCTCAAAGTGTGGTTCCAAGAACAGAGGACTTGTGTGTGTGTGTGTGTGTGTGTGTGTGTGTGTGTATGTGTGTGATGATGCCTTTCCTAGCACTGGATACAATAATTTTTCATTCTTTCCTGAGTGAAACAGCATCACCAGGGAATGTGATAGGAATGTATATTCTTGATCCTTACCTCACACCTAGGCAATTAGCACTCTGGGGCCCAGCAGGCAGACTCCTTGGGATAATGGGAGGTACCAGTCAGAGACAGACCCAAATCACTACATCATCAAAGCTGCATTTATTGGGTGTTGACCATGCTTTCCCAGGAGCTTGTGTAATATTCACAAGTGTCTTAGGAGTGTTGGTATTATGGTTATCTTCATGTGACAGACCAGGAAACTGAGGTGCAGAGGAAGTGACTTACCCAAGATCGCAGAAGTGACAAACAGCAGAGCTGGGACCTCAAATCAAGTCCCTCTGTCTCCCAAGCCCATGTTGTAACAAGTGTGTCACTGCTGCTCTGAGCAGTGTCCATAAACACCACTGGTAGCATTGGGCAGTCTCAGCAACCTCTTAATTTGTGAGACAAGATCTGTTTTCCAAACTGGCCTCAAACTCCTGGGCTCAACTAATCTTTCTACCTCAGCTTCCTGGGTAGCAGGCATTATAGGTACACAGCACTGGGCCAGCTGGGTGTTCATTCTAAATGGCAATAGTCATGTATATACAGAATGTATAGTACAAAAATATATAACTACTATTTCAAACTCATCAATTTAATGGTAGCACTGTTTCTCCTTAAATAGTTGAGTTTATAGTTAGTTGTTTTAATGAAAACTATGAAGTAAAATAAATGTTATGAACAGATACAGGAAATATGGCACAAACGCAACGGTGACACATAGAAGACACTGCTGAGCTGGCCTTTGGTACTAAGTTACGTAACAAGTGCAAGCGGTTGGCAAGTGGATAGATTATTATGTACTGGAAAGATTTCTTTGGGTGGACAAGAACTGTCCAAAATTGCTTTTTAGTCATGACTACATGACTCTTTAAATCACAGTGGTACACATCAACATGATATTTAAATTTTATGGTTTCGTCATTATACTTCCAGCCAGCACATGCCTGTAATCCCAGCACTCAGGCTGAAGCAGAAAGATTACTGTGAGTTTAAGGGTAGCCTGAGTATAAAGTGAGCTCAAGGACGGCCTCAGCTACAAAGTGAGACCCTGTTTCAAAAGACAAAATAAAAGGTCAGGCCTGTTGGCACATGTCTGCAATCACGGCACTAAGGAGGCTTGAGGCAGGAGGACTGCCCCAAGTTTGAGGTCAGCCTGGACTACATAGTTGTTGTTTTCTGTCTCTTAGACAGTCTCGCAGTTCAGGCTGACCTTGAGCTTACTTTGTAGCCCAGGCTGGTCTTGAACTTGCAGTCATCCTCCTGCCTCAGCCTCCTGAGTACTGGGATTACAAGAGTACACCACCACGCCTAGCTTGGACTACACAGTTAAACCCTGTCTCAAAAAATGAAATGAAATGAAATGAAATGAAATGAAATGAAATGAAATAAAATAAAATAAAATAAAATAAAATAAAATAAAATAAAATAAAATAAAATAAAATAAAATAATAGCATCTGCCTGGCAAGTGCGAGGTTGTGAGTTTGATTCCTGGTACCAAAAAATAAAGTAAAATATATCTCCAAAATGCATGTGTAATATAAAGCTTTGAATATTTCAATGTTAGGAAATAAAATACTTAACTGCAACAAAACATATGTAACAATTTGTATACTTTTCATCCATAAACTGTACTTTAAGGAGTGTGGAGGACCCTGGGCTCAAGGGCATGATGTGCATGCTCAAGTGTTCACAGGAAGTATCCTGAGGCTGCCTCTTCAAAAAGACATCACCATGGCACACAAGTGGGAGTTCAGGGCCAGTGACAGTCTCACACACACACACACACACACACACACACACACAGAAGAAAAACAGCATCATAAAACCAAGCTGAGCTTATGAATGGAGAGGCTTGGATGGAGAGCTGGAGACATGATAAAACTAGAGCAAAATATTCATTGCAGAAGCCGGGGATGCACTCACAGCAGTATTCAAGGTAGGATTGTGTCACCTTCTCTATACGTTGGGAAAAAAATACCTTTGGCGTCCCATACAGTAAGTGAATGTACAAATACATAAACACAGCCTCAAAAGCAGCAAAATATGATTGTTGGGTGTGGGGGCACACACCTATACTCTTAGTACTCAGCAGGCTGAGGCAGGAGGACCACAAGGCCAGCCTCAGATGCACAGTGAGTTTAAGGCCAGTCTGAACTAGTGAGTTCCTCTTTAAAAAAAAAAAATCCCCCCAAACTAAACAAAATGTTTTTTTTTTTTTCTTTCAGTACCAGGGACTGAATCCAGGACTTTTACACTAAGCTATATCCCAGTCTTTTATTTTGAGACAGGATGTTACTAAATTACTAAATTGCCCCAGTTGGGTTTGACCTTTCCAGCTTTCTGCCTCAGCCTCTTAGAATACTGGAATTATATGTGTACATCACCAGCTCAGGGCCTGAAATGATATAGATATATCCTAGGGTAGGCTTGCATAATTTTTGTAATAGAAGAAATTTTTTTTAGAAAAAAATTTTACAAGGAGTCCAGTGATAAAAAATATTTATTGAGAGCAAAATCCAAGGGGAAACTCCCCAAGGCCAGCTTGGAAGTGAGAGAAACACAGGGTGCCCCTCGTTCAAAGGACGAGGCTCCTGTACTTCCCACCCCACCTGGCAGGGAGGGCCCAGAGCAGAGCTCCGGGATGGGCTCTGGGGCAGGCCTGGGTGTCTGACCTGCTGTTGTCTGAAGGTCAGTGTGTTCTGCACCCCGAACAGCTGTGTTGGTGTCAGGGGAGGTGACACAGGAAGTCATGCAAAGGTAAAGCCACGACCCCCGACAGGGAGATCCCCAGAGTGTCAGAGATACAAGTGGCTGCCATAGCAAATTCCCGGTGCTCATCGCTGGTCTAGGGGGCAGAGGGCAGAGGTGAGACTTTGGTGCTGGGGTCACAGCCCAGAGCCCACGCCCCCAGGGGATACCCACAAGCCTTTCCAGGTGGTGCTGACCTCAAGTGCAATGTTGTGGAAGGTGTTCACGTAGGCTGCACCCCCCAGGAGCCCCTCATACAGAATGATCGGGAAGATGAGGTATATGCTCGGCAGGAAGCCCAGCAACACATCCACCAGCAGGAAGGCCAGATTGAGACACTGTAGGCAGTCAAAGGTCACAGCTGAGGCCAGGACCAAACCAGGTGGGGAGGGAGGCTGGGCATCTCATCCACAACCCTCAGATCTGGGGACACTGGTGAAGGAGCGCAGACAGGCCCAGGTAAAACCCCCAACACCCCAGGCCCATCTCATCCCTGGCACCCTGCACCACAGACTGCCCCTGTGCCTGGCATGCTGCTCCACCTGCCCTCACTTGGCCTTTCAGCCTCAATCGGGGGCCTCCCACCCTGTCACCTCATTTCTTTCAAGGGTTCCTTGAATACAGTCCTCCTCCCCTCGTTTTACTGGAATGAGACCAGTGGCCCGGGGGACATTTGCAAACATCTGGAGGTGTCATTATTGCATGTGGTGGACAGAGGTCAGGAATGCTGCTAAGCATCATCACACACAGGACAGCCCAACCAAACAATCTGGTCCACATGGCAAGAGTAGCAAAGGTGAGCCTGGGCATGGTGCTGCATGCCTGTAATCCCAGTGCGCAGAAGGCTGAAGCAGGAGGGCTGCTGCAAGTCTGAGGCCAGCCTGGGCTATAAAGTGAGTTTAAAGCCAGGCTGAACTAGATAGTAAAACCTTGTCTCAAAAACACACACACACAAGAGTAGTATGCTGAGAAACTCTGGTTTACATGGTCTCACTTTCTTTTAGGAAGCTTCCTTGATGCCCAGCCAAGGATACAGGTCCTCCTCCTGTGCCAAGGGCACTGTGTGGCTTCCACACTCTATGGGCCACTACCAGATGGATCACACGGTTTGTGTTCATAAGAATCCCCTGCATCTCTTGTTAAATGTGTACTACAGAGGCCTGCCCTTAGACGTCCTAATGCAGGAAGCCTGGTCTCAGAGATCTGCATGGAAAAGAACATGACCTACTGAGTGATACTGAGTGATTGTGAGGGCCAGACCTCACAACCATTGTGGCTTTAGGTCAAGTACTTCCTGTAATAGCAGTAAATGTTGATAGCCTCAATTCTAGAGCAGCCTCAAGTTGAACAGGTAACTGAAACCGTAAGCTACATGTTTCGGCATCATCTAAAAGAACTGCTAATTGCTGACAATACACTTTGGGACTTCGTGGGTATAAGCTGGCAGCAATGATCAGATAAATAAGGAAGAAGGTTAGAGAATATTTACAAACTGTTGCATGACATCATAGTGTAATGTAAACTGGGTGTGGCAGCATACACCTATAATCCCAGCACTCAAGAGGCTGAGGCAGGAGGATTGCTGTGAGTTTGAGGTCAGCCTGGATTATGCAGTGAGCTAAAGATCAGCCTAAAATATATGAGACTCTGGCTCAAAAAAAAAAAAAGTGTAATCTAGTTGGGCACAATGGAACATGCCTGCAATCTCAGCTACTCAAGATGAAATGGGAGGATCAGGAGTTAAGGCCAGCCTAAACTACTTAAGTGACACTATTCTCTCAAGATGAAATAAAAGAATTGAAAGGGCTAGGGATATAGCTCAGCATTCCCTGGGTCTGGTCTCCATCACACGCACACACACACAAGTAATTTCTTACTTCCTCTTACTTCCTTACAGAATTGAGCAGCTGAGTTCCTAGGCAGATGTGGAGGTACACAACTGTAATCTCACCACTCCGAGACCCTGCAGCAGAAGGCTTGGTAGTTGGAGCCCTGCACAGGTAACTCAGCAAGACCCTGTTCCAAAATGGGTGGAAGATTTGCAGACGAGGAATGCTCAGCCTGCAGTTGAAGGTTTATTTCAACAGTTAACTTCAGAGACTGTAGATCTGTAACACTGAAACAATGACTGCAGTGCTGGTCAAGTGGAACTCCTTTGTTGCTTTGGAGAACAGTATTTGTGTGCTACAAACTATAAGACTACTGTTGGTGAAGGGAAGTTTGCAATTTTGCTTACTAGAAATTATTTACAGAGAAAAATAACCCTTTGTCCACAATGTCACTGACTGTATTTTAATTAACCATCCAGAAGAAAGTATTTCCTAGAGGTAGAAATATTTCACAGCCTGTCTTTTCACATGAGGTATGTGCACATAATTATTAAGTGCTCCAACTACTTTAAATATAACATAAAATCTTTTTTCCCCATTTTTCTCATCTCTATTTCTTACAACTATCCCAAGAAATACATCTTGCCCATATCTGGTTATTTCTTTGGGTTTTTTGAGATTTTTCTTGTCTTTTTGAGACAGGGTTTCACTATGCAGTTCAGACTGGCCTTGAACTCACTTTGTAGCCTAGACTGGCCTCAAGCTCACACAGCTGTTCCTACCTCAATCCGCTGAGTGCTGGGATAACAGGTGTGCACCACCACAGTCAGCCTGGTTACTTGTTTGTTATGTATGTATCCATTTATTTATTATTCAATCATCCATCCAATTTCGTAGTGCTAGAGATAAAACCCGAGGCCCTGCACATGCTGAGCAAGTGACTTTTTTTTTTTTATCGGTTCCAGGGATCAAACTCACGACCATGTGCTTGCAAGGCAGGCGCTTATGCCACTGAGCTAAATCCCCAGCCCATCTACTAATGAGCTATATCTCTAGTCCCTGACTTTTGTTTTGGTTTACTTTTTGCAATGCTCAGGATTAAGCCTGCTCCCCTTCCATGCTAAGTGACAGCTCTACCACTCCCAAGTCTGCTTTATAAATGGGGTAACTGAGGCTCAGAGAGGTTCTGAGACCTGCCCCCAGTCACACAGCTATCAGAGAGAACAAAACAGATTTGCAGGTGGGGCTGTGTAGCTCCTGAAATTACTATTACACATGGAGACCTGCTGGTTTTCAGCCCTCCTTCACCTCCATGCTTAGAAATGTGTGTACAATAAACGCTTCCTGCGAAGGGGAGGAAGTAGTGGGATCTGGGGAAGCTGCAATCTGAGGTGGAATGGAACATCGGGCAAGGCAAAATACCTGCAACAGGGCCAGGACCCACGTGAAACGGATGTGACAGCAGCGGAGGGAAGAACGAGAGACAAAGACACCAGCTTGGTACAGCATCTGGTACCTGAGGTGGGGAGTGGGAAACAGGAGGAAGACGCCCTGGGTGTCTGTCTGCTGGGCAGGACAGTTGTATCAACCCCAGGCTGGGCCACTACCCATCTGCCCACAGCCCTCACTCCTCTCACCAACGGTACTGCTGAGCATGACTCAGGGATGAGTTCCGGAAAAACAGGAGCTCAAACTGCAAAAGACCAGACAGGACAGACAGATGTGAGCCAGTTGGCTCACTACTTCCACGCCCTTACCAGCACCCCTAACTCACAAGTCCCTGGTTGATGAAGTACTCGGCGAAGTAGACCAACACCAAGGGGATGATGTGGCACAGCAGGCCCTGGAAGGGTCACAAGATATAAGCAGAAGGCCGGGGGCAGCCACCAACCACAGGCACACACCGCAGCTGCTGTCCACACCTTGAACACTGTCCACCTTTCCTGCAGGGAGAGGTTCCAGCTGGCGCCTGCAGGGAGCGAGGAGAGGGTGCGAATGAAACAGACACACTGAACACCCATCCCGGTGCCATGGCCAAGAAGCACCTCGCTGACACAACACTGAGCCAAGTCAAATGTGCTGGTCTTCACACTTAAAAGGGATTAAACTGGTAAACTTCATCTTATGTAGACTTATGATTTTTTTTTTTAAAAGGCTGAGGATGTAATTTAGTGGTAGAGTGGTTTGTCTAGTATGTATGAGGCTCTTGGGTCACTCCCCCTGGCAAAAATAAATAAAAGTTAACCAGGCAAGACCTCTCCAAACCTCTTATACAGCTCAACAGATGGCCATCTGCCCCCTCCACCCCAGCTGTGCTAGTTCTTCTGTTTCTGGAGCATCCAAGAGGATTTTTTCCACTTGGCCTTAGCATGTGCTGGTCCTGTCTGGAACCTCTTCACTCAGAAGTTCCCAAGGCTGATTGCTTGACAGTCAAGTTTTGGCCTGAATAACACACCTCCAAAAGGTCTTCTCTGCAGGTACTTTTTTGAAGTAAAAGTCCTAACTCCTCCCCACTCCCCTTAACTGTCATTTTCTGTCGTATCACTCTTTTATATCCTTCCAGAGCTTATCCATGTGTGAGAATGATTTGTTTCTGACTCACTGATCGGCCTATGAACCTTATCTTGGCACTGCCATCCCCCAGCAACTGGAATGTCTGGCAAGGCTAGGCATCATCAAGCTCCTCTTGGCTGGACAAATACTTTGACTTTAATCAGGACCCCATCCTGTCCCCTCAACTGTCCACGGCAGAGACCAACAGAAAGGAATCTCTCAGAGATCCAAGTCTCCTACCTGGCTTTGGCTCTGGGACCTCTGTGCCTATGAGGGGCTGCCGAGCTGCGGTCTCTGCCTCGTCCTCCTCACCAGGGTCCTGAGGCTTGGGAGATGTGAGCAACAAGAAATAGCTGGAGTGAGCAGAATAAAAATCGTCAGTGAGCCTGTGGGCTGCTCCCTCCTAGGGTACCTCTTACATTTGTATGCTTCCAGAGACAGGCAGCTCACAGCATCTAGGCAGGCTCCCCTGTCCTGGAGAGGCCCAACTGTGGACAGACACTTCCTTCTTTGCAGTCAAAACTTGTCTCCTTGTTGTTCATACCCAGGGCCTTTGTCTGACTGCTGGCTCACACCTAGTGGGCCAGTTGTTTTCTTGCTGTTATTATTTTAATAATAAGTGCTCTAGTGATCACTACACGTGCACTTCGCACTAGTGCAGCATGTCCCAAATTCTAGTCACATCTACTTTGGTATCAATCACACTCTTATTCTATATACTTTACTTAATATTTTCTTTACACTGACTCTTTTTCTACCTGACACTGTCTGAGACCTAAACCACAATCTGTGAAGTCACAGGTTCAGTTGGCTAATTAAAACTGTTTCCTAACGCACAGAAAAAGACACACAGAATCAATACACTGATGTCCATCCTTGCCTTACTTCAAATTAACTCAGGAACATCGTCTTTTGAGTATTTCATGCTTGTCACCTCACAGGAAAGCAAAGGCAACCACTTTGCCTTTGCTTTGCCTTTGTCATTTGAGATATAGGCAAACTGAGGGTCAAAGAGGTCTAAGACCACTACAGCTAACAAGCAGCAGCTCTGGGATTGGAATTCAGGGCTGCCAGCATGTAGAACCCATTTCCTCCACCACAAGGCATCATGGTGGAGTTCTCCCTTTTCCCATGTCCCTTCTATCCCACCAGGGCCACTTACCTGGCCAGCAGCAGACCAGGGATCCCCAGCATGGACAGCAAGGTATGCTGAGGGGAGAGGCCAGCCTGGGTGAGGCCCAGATAGGACAGTGCTCCCAGCAGCCCTGCTCCCCCGGTGCCTGAGGACCACCAGGAGATCACAGCTCTGGGAAGAAGCAAGCAGGAGTACTCAGAAAGAGCATGGCCAGCAGTAGGAGGCCATCTCTCTCATCCCCTGCCCTCCTGCTCACCTGGGGTAGAAGGCAGTGAGCGAGAGGAAGGTGACCTCCCCGAGACCTGATGAGATGCTGGCCAGGACCACACCTGGGAGGAGGACACGCATGGAGGTGGCCTTCCTCCAATAGTCTCCATCCCCTCCAGGCTTTGACCATGGTCTTATCTGCATTGGCTCAGAGGGGCTGAAAGCGGATTCCCTAGGAAGGCTGGGTTCACAACAGACGGGGAGCCAACTCCCCTTCTGATCTCTCACACAAAATAATACCTCCACCTACCTGTTATCCAACCAGGAGCAAGAATTCACCCCTGACATCCCTTCCACCCCCACTCTGCATCCAACCCATTCATCTCCCCCACTGAGCCTTTCAAACTGCCCTGTCTCTCATTTCCTATACATGGCAGCCTTAACAGCCTTCTGAGGGCCACAGAAATAATCCCTTTCTTTAGGAAGCTGGGGAGACTGCCCATCGCAAACACTACTGAGGTTTCTCTGGGCCAATGAGCCTGACATAGAACTTCATACCCACCACACAGGCTGGTCCCCACAGAGTGGGAAAAGGCAACCAGGATGAAGCTTCCAGCTGAGCAAATGCCACTGACGAGAACCCGAGGGCTGAGGGTGAGAGAAGGGCAAGTAGGTTGGCCTCTATTCTCCGCTCCCCAGCTCTGGCCACCTCCCTTCCCCTTCCATCTGTGCCTCCTCTGGACACAGACCTGTAGGGCAGCAGATGAAGGCCCAGAGGAGCCAACAATTTGATGACAAGGGTGGGGAGGATGTCTGCCAAGAGCACCGCCTAGGACAGGAATAAAAAAATGAGACATCAGACCATCCCAGGGACAACTCTCCCACCCAAGTGGCAGAGGGAAGGCAGGAGTTAGTCAATGACACTGCAACAAATCCAGATTCTGGCATCCTTTCGCCATGTGTCAAAGCATTTATACTCTCTGAACTTCAGTTTCCTCGTCTGGAAAATGGGGATCTTACAGTGCTTCGTTCATAGGGGTAGTGTGGGTGACATGAGTTAACTGATGCCACTCATGAAAGGGCCCAGTACTTGGGAATCTCAATAATTACAGCCATGACAGTCCAAGCTGGGTGCTGAGGGGCTGGGGATGGAAATGTCTTGGTCTTGGGGGGCCAGTTGAGGACTCACAGCTGTGGAGACAGAGTTGCAGTCAAATCGAGATGAGCTATTGTGAGGAGTGGCTGTTGGATCTGGGTCCACCTGATAGGAAAAAA
>PVJX010046864.1:0-12113 GCA_004027295.1 Dolichotis patagonum | reverse complement strand
TCAAAACTGTAAAAGTGAAAGACTTTGTTCTGAAGAGAAAGCCACAGAGCACTGTGTTCCAGAATGGAGGCAGCATAGAGAATCTGTTCCTCTCAATCAGGTTCAGAGTGCTCAGTGATCCAGGCACTCACCCCTACATCTGAGAGAGAGGTAAGACTGGTTATTGCTCCAGCTCACAGCAGACCTGGCTATTGCTCTAGCTCACAGCAGACCTTGGCTGGCTTTAGGTACATATATAATGCAAGAGTTCTGAGGTTAAAAAGGCTTCCACCTAATTTCAGAAGGCCTGGGAGGCCAGGAAGTGTGTACCTGAGTGGACAATGTGTGTCACTGTGAGTGTGAAGCCAAAGGTGCAGTAGAGAACCCAGAAGTTTGGAAAAGCCAGGAGTATGGATCATCTAAGGAAACCTCAAGGAGGGAGCAAAGCCAGCCCAAGAGAGAAGCTGTGGGAGTTACAACCACCAGAAGTGCTGTGGGAGGGGAGCAACATAAGACTTTTGGAGCTCACAATTTGCCACAGATTGCTTCACATAGAGCTACAGGACTTCATGTTTGCCCTGCTAGATTTTGGACTCACTTTGCTCCCAATCCTTTGTATCCCCCTGTTTATACCTTTTGGAATGGAAATTTTTGTCTGGTACCACTGAATGTTGGAAGTGTTTAACTATCTTTTTATTTGTACAGAGGATCACAGCTAAGAGTTTGCCTTAAATCTCAGAGAAGACTTTGGGCTTGGGCTTTTCAGCAATGCTGAAACTGTTAGGACTTTGGAAATTTTTGGAGATGGTTAAATGTCTTTTGCATGAAGGATGTGCATGAATCTTGTGGGGGGCAGGGGTGAGATGTTATGATTTATGTTTAAATGTTCTTCCAAAGCCTCATGTGGTGATGGTGGGGGGCAGGCCTTTCGAAGGCAGCTGAGTCTAGTGTTTGTGATTGGTTCATTATCTAGCTCTGGAATTCAGTGTGAGTCCTGTGTCCATCCGGTGGTGGGTGGCCAGCATACAGTGTAAGGGAGGGAAGGAGGTGTGCATTTCTCTTTTTGCCCTTCTTGCTCATCGCTTGCAGCTACCTTGTATAGCTGCCCCTTAGCCATGCCACACTGCCTTAGACCCAGCTGAGTATGGATTGAAATTTCCAAAAACTGCAAGCTGAGTAAACCTTTCCTTCCTTCATTTGGGCATCAAGTATTGTGTCTCAGCAATGAGGAAAAAGTAACCAAGACAGGATTGTTGAAAATAAACCCCTTTCTTTGAAACTTAAAACTCTTCTGAAACACGTAGCTTCTACAAACTGGAAGCAGGTAGATGTTTGACTTGTAGACTAAAAACAAACAAAATTCAACTAGTTTTAAAGGATACATCCATTAAGTAGTTCCATTTGAGGACACCTCAATTGTTTTACTAAAATGAAAATTAGACCAAGAGGTGAAGACACAACTTAGTTAAACTGTCATTGTCAACACTTTGGGAGTATTGAAAAGAACCTACTTTTAAAGTCCAAGTGTCAATGCCATTTACGTTTCAAACTTACATGGTGTTGTCTGTGGTTGTAAGAGTTAGAATTTCAGGGATATGGCACTGAGTATCTTGTTTGTTTCTCTCTGGATGTCTCTTTTTTGTACCCTGCTGTGCCATATGCACTCTACCTCCCTTACCCTCTGGTTTCTGGTTGAATCTGGGTCAGTGGGAAACACAAGTAAGAGATTAGTGGGAGAAGGCTGTTATTATTTGTTCCCCCAGCACTTTTTTCTTGCAAAACACCCTAGACTGTGTGCTATGAGGCAGACTTTTCCAGGCAGTTCTCCCTTCCTTCTGTTAAAAGTGTTTTTCTCTTGCTCCCTTATGTGTAGCGATAGGAGGGTTTCCTGATATTATTAGCTAGTCACAGGGTATTGAATTATCCTTTGATATTTCTCTATCTCACACCTATGCTTTTGCAAATAATTCCTTTATTAAACTCTCCTCAAATGATTCTTTTTCATTTGACATTATTTTGTGGTGCTGGAAATTGAATACAGGAGTTTGTGCATGTTATGCAAACACTCTACAACTAAGATACATCCCCAGCTCAAATGATTCACTTTTAATGGGTTACCTGTTTCTTAGCAAGACTTTAATTTTTGATGCTCACTCTAAGTGAACTGCTAGCATACCTATATTTACAGCTATTAGGAAGAGACAATGGTAACATCTCACTTAAGGGTGAGTTTCTGGATCTCTTGGGAAAAATTCTCTTTCTATTAAGGAAATGAAAGGTACTTTAGACTTGGCTGGGAGCTTTTGGAGGTAATATAGGGCTGTCAGGATAGATGTGCTATAACAGAAACTGAAATTTGGCTATGTTATGATGGTATATATACATATTGAACCCTTAAACTATAAAAAAGAATACATATTTTAATTGGAGATAGGCTTCTTGATAATAGAGATGAAAAACCTATACATACTTCAGTGCCTATGAACTTTTATAACACATTCTAAATTGTGTGGCAGAGAAAACTTTGGAGGAGGGAGGGTTACAAAAATAATGAGGAAATAATATAATCTGGTCTTTAGACAAATAATTTATTCTATTCAAAATAATCATCTCTTTGCTATTAATTTCTGAGAACTTTTTCTTTTTAAATCAGATTTTATTGGTACATTTTAGATATACATAGTGATCACATTCATCACAGAGAATTGGTACCTGTACATGATACAACTTGATTCTTTTTCCCATTCCCCTCCCCTCTCCTTAACCCCGTTCCCCTACCCATCTACAAAACTGTTTCCATTTTTCTTTCTTTTCTCATTTTTCATTTTTCCTTTGTTTCCTTTCTCCTCCCCATCTTTTGTTCCCCTCCCCATTTGAACATTTTCTTCCTATTTTGTACCTATTATATATCATACCTATTATATATATTTTTCATTTTCCAAATGCACTTTCCAAATAGCCAAAAGGAGTTTGATATACGATAGTTTCCAAAGCTCCTTTGTTCAAGTTATCATTTGTTTTATGAGGATTGATAGATGTTTTGCTTTTGATTATTGAGTTGGTAAAGTTTGCTGTGTTACAGAAACCTAATCAGTGGTTTTCAAGACGATAGTTAAAAAAAAAATTCTGATGTCTTCTTACCCGAGGTTGTATCAGAATTGGGAGACAGACTACACAATAACTTCTGGCTTATGGAAGAGTAAATAATGAAGTTTTAAATCTCATTTTCATTATGATCCAAATATGTCCTTTCTAGGCCGGGGATTTAGCTCAGTGGCCCAAGCGCTTGCCTGCTAAGCACAAGGTCATGAGTTTGATCCCTGGTACCAAATACGTCCCCTCTAGATTCATATGTTGAAATGTAATCATGCTTGTGATAGTGTTAAGAGCTCCTTAGAGATGATTTAAATAATGAGTCCTCATGAAAGGAAGCAATGACTTTATGAAAGAGGTACGATGGAAATGTTCATCTTTTTTGTCCTCCTACCTTTCTATGCAAGGACACAGCAAACTAAACAAGTTCTGTCTCTGCCAGTATGTTTGGATCCTTAGTAGTCTTTTCTCAGAACCCTTTCTATTAATTAGCCTTTGGAGTCTGGGTGAATTGCTCTATTTTCTTGGAGGAGGATGGTTGTAAATTCACTAGCTTTAGATAAATTTCATACTTGCTCAACTGCCTCCTACTGCATGAAGAGGAAATCTAATTCTCAGCCTATGTTGGTAGTGTCAGCTGGCTTCTGTGGGTATAATCTTTAGAAAATTTGTTGGTTCTCTATTTGGGAAGACCCTTGAGTGTCAAGCGGAGGATATATTATAATCTACTTGGTCAGAATAAATATTGCCTTTCAGTGTGAGATTTTGTTTTCTGTAAGAAAGTTTTCCTAGATAGTCTAATGCCTTAGAACCAAAATTATTTTTTCCTACTCTGAAAGAGTTTCACATTTGATAAGAAAGTAGATAACTGTCCTCAATCCATTCCTTGGGAGGTTTGTCAGCTTTCCTATTGCTGAACATAGTATCTGATACAACTTAAAGAAGCAAAGTTTTAACTTAACTCAGATTTGGAACATTCAGTCTATAGCCAGCTGGCTCCCTCCAAAGCTGGAATGTCAGAGTAGAGTGTGTGGCAGAGTAAAGCCGCTTAATTCATAGTGGTCAGGGAGCAGAGGAGGGGAACAATGCCAGAGAACAATGGGGAGGGACCATCTCTAGTATTCAAGGCTCTGCCTCTGTGACCCTCACCCCCCACCCCTGGACACTCAGGAGTGTGCTCCACCCACCTGAGAGCCTTTCTCCATTTGATGAAGTTGACAAATCAGGACTAACTCTTACAGCAGAGTAATTAGGAGAAATGCTCTGATTGTGTGACTGACTCACTCATTTGTCTCTCTTAATTCCATCCATAGCTACTTATTATTTTGTCCTAGATGGTATTATCCAGACTAAGGAAGAGACTTGCTCCTGTCACACATCTTTCCTCCCGTCTTTCTCCATCATAACCTATGCAGAGCTCATAATGTGGCTAATGTAAGAAATAATTTAATGTTATTTATACAGGGTTGAAAATTCAAGGACTGTTTTTTTGTAAAATTTCCATTTTAAAAAAGTGTGGATCTTGGATCTAAAAAACAAAAACAATAAAACAAAAACAAAAGGAGGGGGTATTGAAACTACATTCCTGGAGGAAGAAGACCAAGCTCTTACACAATTTGAATGTCATAAGCAAGAGGGCCCCCAATGGAAAATCCCAAATAAAAAGACACTTTTTCTATGCTTCTGCCACTTCTAAGTTGACCCCAGAAAGCAGGTGTGATGGGTATTGTGATTTTTTCAGTAATTCCATATTCTATGAATAACCCATTATTTTCAGCTCGCCCCTGTAAACGAAGCAAAAGTTCTTGGACTTTTTTTTCTTCCCACACTTTTCCACTTTGCCACAAGGAATTAATATCAGACATCTTTCCAAAGCATTGATCAATTTTTCCTTTGTGGACAAGTCTGTTCTTATTGGCACCTTTTCCAAGAAAGAAATATGCTATTGGTTGCTTTGTACGATGCATGTGTTTATATTGCCCCATGAAAGTCTTTTCCAAAGATTGAACATATTTTTCCATTTGTTTAGAATCTTGATCTAGTTGCTGGTTTTCTGGCCAGAATAAGAGTGAAGCTAGGAAATAAGGTTCTAAAAATCTGTGAGTTGGTCCTAATTGTTGTAAGATGTCTCGAAGATGATCTTTTAGTTTTTTAATTGGCTTCACTAATTTGGAAGCAGGCTTAATACATGAGAGAATGATATTGGCCAAGATGAAATTTTGCTTTTCCTTTAGGTGCATTCTCACAGTGCATTGTTCAAAGAGAAAAATGTAGGCATTCACTATGTATTCCATACTGCTTACAACATCTTCTTGACTTTTGATGAGATATTCCAAAAGCCCAGAAAATTTATCTGCTTTTAAAGCTTCTAGACTTCTCCGATTCCTCTCTACTTGAAGTGGCAAACCAAGCTTCAATTCAAGATCTCTGTTTATTGATTCTGCTGAGGGACCAAATATATCTACATATTTCTTAAAATATACAGCAACCTTTCTTCGTGTTTTGGCCTCTTCATGTTGCTTAATGTTATTCCTGGGTTTTAGAAGGACAAAATAATCATCAAAAAAGTCAAAGGCATTTTTCAAAGAAGATTTCAAAGTAGTAAGATAAGGAATAAAATTCTTGAGAACCAATTTAAATTCATTTAGATCCCCTGGAATATCACTATTTCCTGATATAAAATTGATCATCTCTCCTCTAGATAGTTCATTTTGCTTGTCAAAAAAAGGAATCAGCTGGAGAATCTGGATTGTGTATAGCCCCACTTCTATTTCCCCTTGGTAGCCAAATATGTTGTAAGTATCATACCTTCTTTTTGACTTCTGGCCCAGCCTTTCCTTAACTTCATATTGTCTATCTTCACTTTGCCATTGAGATTCTTTGAATGCATTTGAGGCATGCTCTGCCAAATCCAAAAGATTAGTTAAATCATCAACTGAAATGTCCCTGTTTCTTTCAGTATCTTCTATCCACCATCTTATTTTACTTTTATATACTTGACCCAGTGTGTCTGAAATATAAGAGTTGTTAGGTTCTATCTTTTTTGCTTCTTTTGCCCAATAAAGAGCATTGTTAAAGTCTTTCTCTCTAATGTAGAAATGTCTTGCCAAAGCTTGACAAATGAATGCATTTGGTTTGAACCTTTCGATACCTTGGCACAACACCTGTTTAACTGACTCATTTCCTTCATCTTTATGTAATGCTTCAATGAATGGGGAAAACCAGGTTCCTGTTTCACCCTCATGTTCATTCCGCTGTCTTGTGAGCAGTAGTGTTTGAACATCTTGGAAAAATTTCCTTCTTCCTAAGCCATTCTCATAGAACAAATTTTCTGTTAGCATATCCAGCATAATTTGACTTTTATCCAAGTCATAGCTTTTCTTCAATTCTTCCAGGGAGAGAATCGCAATCAAAGGGTGTATGATGCGCACTCCGTAGTAGGTTCCACATTCTACCACTTTTGTTTTTATTAGAATTGCAGAGTAGGTGCCCATCTTATCTTCAAGCTTTTCTGTACCCCAGAAGGCTTTCTTGTTTGCAATGCCTAGGTAATTCTCACATTGTGATAGTGAAATAGTGGTACCAGGCACATATGAATTAAGAACAGCAAGAAAAGAAAAGAGCTTTGCTTCCTTGGTAAACTTATTCTGCCCTTTAAGAATATTCCTGACCACCTTTTCAATGTACTCTTCATTAAAATTTGTTTTCATGATCATAAAGGAATAAAAATCTTCAAAGTTTTTATGCTGTTTTTTAATTTCTTTCAATTTAAACTCAAAAGCCTCCTGCTCTTTGAGAGACAATTGTTGTTTTAGGGCAATACTATCTGGTATCTTTGCACTTTTCTCAGGATTCTGTGATCTTGCACAATTTAGGATGATCACTAGAGGGTTTTCATATCGAATATATTTTTGAGCTACAGCTTTCTGAATGGCAGTCTGCAGAAGGTAGACATTATCTTGTTCTTCAAAATCATCAACAAGGAGCAGTACAGGTAAGTATTCCTGATGGTTTGTTGCCCCATAGGTAATTAAACTGACCACCTGTTCTCCAATTTCAGAAAAATCTACTGTCTTATTTTTCAGTACAGCACATCTGAATTTCTTCCTTAGTTCCCAGAGAATATGCATGGCCAACGTAGTCCCCCCGCAGCCTGGATGATGGTACAAATGAATAATTTTGACACATATTTGCTTAGAAGAATCTGCATAGTTTTGAATCATTTCTTCAAGTTTTTCATATTTGTCTCTTTTGACAAAACGAGAGGAATAGTAGTCAGAAAAATAGAAGTTCCACCATGATACTTTGCCTCCTCGATAAAAGTCTTCCTCTTTTGATGTCTTGAATTCCTGTAATTTAGTTTTGTCTTTGTGTAATAGTGTACCTTCACATTCGTTCACACAGAGAATTTCCAGAGCAGTCATATCTTCTTCCTTTTTCAAAAGGACAGTAGATGAAC
Source organism: Dolichotis patagonum (assembly GCA_004027295.1). Lineage (NCBI taxonomy): Eukaryota > Metazoa > Chordata > Mammalia > Rodentia > Caviidae > Dolichotis > Dolichotis patagonum. The sequence continues at coordinate 4,582 of PVJX010046864.1, read as the reverse complement.
AAATAGATGGCAAAAGTCTCTCTGAAGATTGAGTTATAGATTTCAGTTTAAGAATAGTGCCATTTATCTGTTCAAGATTTAAAGCAGAAATACACTTGTCTGATAGTTCATCTTGCTCATTTGTTAATCTTGCTTCCAGTAGGTCTTTCCACCCCTGACATATGTTTGGTTGCACACAAATACACAATATATTTTCCATTCCTCTGAGATCTTGGTAGAAGGTGCAGAAAGTCTCAATGAGAGGGTCCTTTGGGTCATCCACAGAGGAGAGTAATAAAAATACCACCAAAAACTTCCCTCTTGGCATTATATCTTCATGTGTAAGAAATGAAATCAGTTTCCTGACTTCAGAAGCTCTTTCTTTTTGCCAGGAAACTGGATCTAAGGGTTCATATTTTTCACTGTCAAGGTCTGACCTGCCATTGCAGAAAATCCAGCTGGGTTTCTGGTAAAGATTCAGACTAGAAATTTTCTCATCCATTGTGGTTTCCTCTTCTACAAATTGACTTGGAGAGTGTAGGCTTGCTGCTCGGCTTTCTTTGAAAGCTCTGAGAACTCCTTTTGTCTTAGATTCAGAATCAAACTCTAATACAGCAAACCATTTAATTTCTTTTAGGAAATCTAAGTGTATTATTTGATCTGGATGGCATTTGTTTGTTACAAGAATGTACCAATCGTAGTATGAGTTGTCTAAGAAATCTTGATTTCCTGTCAACAAGGTAACTAGCTTTGATCCTTCACTGTTGTTTTTATTTGTTTTTAGTTTGCATTTTTCTTCTGCTTCTTTCCTAGATGTTGCCACTGATTTCAAATTTAATTTGAAAGCATCAAAAACAGTTTTATCTTTTATGATGTTCTTAGTATTGGGCCCATCTCGTACAAAGACTGAGTATTTTGAACTTTGTTGCCATGTTTTACAGTTGTAGTGTTGCATTTTGATCTGGAAATGTTCATGTTCACATTCAGAGTATTGTGGAACAACATCCACTTCAACAACAAATCTATCAGATACAGTACTATTTGGCAGCAAAACTTCTACAAACCTTGGCTCTCGGATGCATGCTTTTGCTTGTCGGACCTGATGTGCTTCAAAATAATGCTCAATCATTGAATTGAAGTGTTTAATCAGAGTTTCTTTGGTGTCACTGGTGATTTTCATGCCAACAATTTTTCCATGGGGTTTATCTTTAACTCCAAAATGAATAGTGCCATTGGTACGTGAATTCATACAAGCTGAAGCAAAACGGAAAGTCTCATTGCTAAATTTCATCTTGATATCCTCCTCTGAAGCATTTTCTGTATCTGTCAGGGCTTTGAACTCATGTATTGGATCAATAAGATTCTGTGGTCCTGTTTCAGGTTGCAGTATAAAATGTAATTTATAACGATACGGATTGCTGAATGTATTAAAAGGATATGGAGTACATGTCGGTTGTGTCATGTCATCTGGTTGGTTTTCCATGAGCTCACTGTTTGGTGATTTAGACTCTTTAGCCATATGTGAGATGTCTTTGTCCCTTTGTCTTTGCTTTGAAGTCTCTCTACCTTCCTTTTGCATCAAATGTTGTGTTTCAGAAACATTTTTATTGCCTTTATTCCCCTTGAATGTCTGAACAGGATCTTCAGAAGATTTTTTCTGCAATTCATTGAATAATCCTACTATTTGGATAGCTGGGCCATGTGTTATGCCCATTTCAATAAGATGGCTTTTATTCATCCACTTCAAGGTTGCTCCACTCACATCTTGTGCAATTAAAATTTCCCTGTGTTTTTGGTCAATCTTATGACTCTCTAACCATGTGTTTACATCTTCTTTTGTCCAGTCATCTATATTTTCTGGAAGGCATTGCTGCTCTGCCATTTTGATATCTGTATAGAGAAAAAGAAAAATGATTTGATGCTTTACAACTAAAATTTTAAAACAATTGCTTTTGCAGCAGGTTTATATACATGTTACAAAACTCATACAGTTCCTATTACTAGTTTCTTGTACACTGTTCCAGAAAAAACTGTCAAGTACAAATACACAAATACTTCTCTCTCACATGAATGGTGACATACCATGTACAGTTCTCTTTACTTTGCTTTTTTTCAAAAAGTATGTGCTGGAATGCTTTCAATGAGTACATTTAGAGATGTTTCATCCTTACTTGTGATTGTTTGTTATAATGTATCTTTGCTATATTATTTACAAGTACTCAATTCTGTTCTAGAAAGTAGAGAAAAAGAATATATGAAACTATAGAAGTAAGTAGTTTGTGAAATATGTTAGGATAGACACAAATGAACTAAACAGAGCATATGACTATTAAGCAAAATTAGGAAAGAAAAGAGGCACCAAATACACATTAAATATTCATAAGACACACAGGAAGGATTTAATATACCTAAGATATTAATTAAGTCACTCACTGGCAAAACCATTTTGATCCTTTGTATTCTCTACTCAGGAAACATGAATAAAACCCCAAGTATCTTATCAGGCTAATTAATGACCTATAGCTGTGGTCAAGCACATTTATCCTTATGGATGTTTTTAGTAGAATAAGTATATTTTCTATCTGTTGAACCTCTTTGGATAGATCTCAGATCTGAGCATGTAGTTAAAGGTAAATTTTCTATACCTTAAATAATTGGAAAAATGATACTATTCTACCATAATAAGTTATGTGTGAGGTAGTATATCACACAGCCACAAACACTCCATTGAAACAAGAAAAATTATTAGGGAGCACTGGTGAGCCCTCTGCAGTGGGCCAGCAAGAGTGTAGGTGAGCCCTTCCTCCACCTGGAGGACCTCAGTGGGCCTGCAAGAGTGCCAGTGAGTCCTTCCCCAACCTAGAGGACCCTGGGTGGGCCTGCAAGAGCATGAGTGAGACTTCCCTCCACCCAGAGGAACTTGGTAGACCTGCATGACCCCAGTGACACAATAGGACCCTGGCTTAGGTGCACACCATAGACAGATGGGCCTGATGGTCTGGAAGTCTGAAGCAGCAGTAACAACATGAGCCAAGGCTTGGTTCACATCAATACTGCTAGGCTAATTAGCCCAAGAAGAATCCAAGACTCACTTGACTGGCTCGATAGGAGGAATTTAGGTGACTGGCCCTTCCCCTACCCTGTGGACCCTGATGACTGGGTAAACACCAGCCATACAATGGGACTCTGAATAAGATGCACAAGACAGACTGGTGAGACTAGTGAGATTGAAAAGACCAATATGTGAATCAAAAGGCAAAACTGAAGACAAAAAAGCAAAAGCAGTCTCAAATCTCTAGTCCATCCAGAGCAAGTACAGGAGACATCAACATAGAAGACTTTGGAAGACATACCCCTGACATGCCTGAAAAGACAGCAAGTGAAGTAAAAAAACAAGTCCATGAGGTAAAGAAATTAAAGGACTTGCTCAGCATAGCTGGAAGAGACTTAGATTAAAAAATAATACGGGAACATAGAAAAATGATAGAAACTTCAATGAGCAACATAGGAAAGAAACTGAATACATGAAACAGATTCAAAGACATATCCAGGAAATTAAAAATTCCATTGAAAGCTAGCAAAACCACTTGAATGAAACTGAAGAGAGACTTTCAGACATTAAAAACGACATCAAGGCTAATGACCATGAAAGGAACGATCTCTTAAAAATAAAAAGATATGTTAAAGTAACAATTCAGAGCTGGAGATTTAGCTCAGTGGCGTAAGTGCCTGCCTTGCAAGCATGCAGTTGTGAGTTTGATCCCCAGTACTGATAAAAACAAAACAAAACAAAACAAAACAAAACACCCAATTCAATAGCTCCAAGATGATGCAAAGAAAAACAATGCAAAAATGATTGTTGTCAATGAAAAAATGGGAGTCAACACAAATGATACAAAAAGACTATTGCAGATATAATAGAAAATTTTCCAACCATGGGAAAATAATCTGACATATAGATAACTGAGGCATATATAGAAATTAAATAGCCATAACCAAAATAAATCTACATCCAGACATATAATAATCAAGGTCCCAGAAATTCAACACAGAAACAGAATATTAAAAGCTGTTAGAGAAAAAAACCAAACAAACAGATTGGCTATAAAGGAAAGCCCATTAGAATTATGGCCAACTTCTTACCACAAACCCTCAAGTGAAGAAGAGCTTAAAGTGAAATATTTCAAGCCTTGCTTTCTTTACACACTTCTAACCTACATTGATGTACCCTGCAAAACTATCTTTCAAAATTAATGGATCAATAAGATACTTCCATGACAAAGAACAACTGAAGAAATTCATGTGCACCAAATCAGTCTTAGAAAGAGTACTGAAAGATATTCAAGATAGACGATAGAGATAAAAATAACCACAATTCTAAGAACAACAACAGAAAACAGCCACCAGGAAGGGCAAGTAATTAAACAGGGGAAAAGTAGGAAACCAACAACAGAAAGATAACATGACAAGGATAAGCCAATATATATCAGATATAACCATCAATGTAAATGGCCTCAATTCACCAATCGAAAGAAAGACATTGACAGAATGGGTCAAGAAAAAAGATCCAAGAATATGCTTTATATAGGACACAAATTTAACT
>PVJX010046863.1:0-12126 GCA_004027295.1 Dolichotis patagonum | reverse complement strand
GTTTAAGGGGAGGAATTGTCTAAAAAAGGAAGGCAGAGGATATTGTTAATTGGGTAACAAGATTTAAAATTTACATTATTCTCACCACTCTGCTTGGATGGATTACGTGCTGTTCCAGTTTGTCTACTTACACTAGACTTGAGGACATGGTCAGCTATCCCAAAAATAAGAGGACATATTATGGTAATCATCCCTAATTCTCCTATCAACTTAATCTGAAGCCCTTTATAAATTATACTGTCTTATTATGACTGATCTTATTTGAATCTGGTTTGTTAGATTGTCAATACTTTGTATTGACTGATTTTATTTAAATCTGTTATGATTCATAGCATCAAGTCTAAGAGTATAGGCAACTACACTGAAGATGATAAGATTCACTAAGATACCCACTCTGCTTGATTATTACTTGCTTTTGAAATCTTATAATGTCTCCAATGCTTCATTTTTATTAATGTTGTTATATACTGCTGAGACATTATGGTAACCATTGTAGATCACCTTGTATTGTGGTTTTATGTGACTTTTTTGCCTCATGCTTTTCTAGGAATTGTTTTGTTTTATCTTGCTTTGTTTTGTTTTTACCTGTAATACAGAAAGGATAGATATACATTTAGAGACTCATGCATGTGTAGAGCTTATAAACAGTTTATAAGAACCAACTATATAACACATGTTGAAATGAACAACTACTTTGAAGAAAACACGACACTACAATACCCAGCGCTGATTCCATAATGTCATGATGTGAAGTCCAGCAAAATGATCAGTTTTTGTTCAAAGTGATTTTAGCTTGCTTTGTCTTGTTTAAGTTCAACACATATGAATGTATGGACAGCTGTTTTGAGGAGAATTAGAGATACTATGACAGCCATTCTTGCTTCCCTAATGTCTGGTCTTGAAGACCTGAAATGCCCTCCTTATCCTGCTCAGATCAATTCCATACTAGGTTGTTTTACGTCAATTCCCTATATGTGACAATATGGACAACTATTTGGAAGAAAACAAGAGTCAATATGATAGAGAGTGAATGTCTCCAATTGTCTAGTTTTGAAATTTATGTCTCTTACATTGCTTTCTTGTGATCCGCTTTGTTCTGTTTTGTTGCGTTTAATTTTACCCTTTTGATATAATTGCATGTACACTTGAGTGGGTAAGATGGATGACCATATTGCTGTTTTTGTCAGATTGTGGAGCAGAACTGTTAACAGTCTCACTGTTTGAATGTCTACTTTACATGTTTTAACTTTATAATTTGAACAACTATTTCCAAGAAGTCAGTATGTAATTTGTCAAGTAATAATTTCTTAGGTTTTCTTGTTGTTGTTCTTTTCCTTTATTCCTTGGAATTCTGTATTGTTGCTACCCTTTATTCTGTTTTGTTTTGTTTTGTTTTTCTCTCTTTAAATAGAATTTTAAAAAAAGTCAGCTCAAATAAATGTACTACATGCTAGCCCCTCATCTGAGATTTCTAAATCTTAACTTGAAAAATGAAAAGTTTCAGAGTTAGAGATAAGTTGGGTGACTTTGGAGACATGCATGGGTACACTTTCTTTAATGTTTCTCTTTAAACATCACTTTCACACTCCATGAGCTCTCTCTTTTAACAATGATGTTTCTTAGATAGTAAGTGTTAAATGTCATAAAAATTAACATCATTCTGTATCTCCAGATTATATTTGTACTCAAGGTAAAGACTGATAACATGAATTCTCAGCAAAATTTTATATGATATGCTTATTTAAAAGATAGGGAAATCTAAGCTTCTGTTGTGAGATTTTGGTGACTTAATCATCAAATTGCTCTAATGTACATGTCTAATTTTCATCTGAGGAATTTTCTGTCAGTATTAGTTTTCATTATTGTGACCAAATACCTAAAGAAAAAAAAAATTAGAAGTGTTCTCAGCCCATAGTCTGCAGCTCTGTTGCTTTTAAGCCCATGGCGAGACAGAATTATCCTGGCAGAATGCATGGTAAATTAAAGACACTCACCATGGCAGCCAGGAAGTGGAGAGTGAGTGCCAGAAAGGAGTGGGACCAGATACAGTCCCCAAGGTGACACTGCATGATGCACTCCTATCAAGTAGGCCTCGCCTCCTGCATTTCTATTACCACCCAATAATGCCAGCAAATTATTATGAGTTCTCATAAAAGCTTCATTTCTAAACACAGGAGACTGTGGGTGGGGCATTTTAGATCTAAAGCATAGCACCATCCTGATGGCTTAATATGAAATGCTCCCTTTTAAGCTTGGGCTTAATGAGAAGCCTTTCTTTCATAAAGTGTGAAAATGGTGGTTCTGAAAAGACACATAAGAAAGGATTCCTGGTAGGAAAGACTGGCACTGATGCTGTGACTCTAGTTTCATTTTCAGGCAAACCTGTTTTAGAAAAGGAGACATGTGAAAGGCCAAGTATCTGAGTTCCTTAAAGGACTACATATGTGCTGTACAATGAAAATACTCCAAGTGAGGGAGATGTGTTCCTTGGCAACATACAGATATTTAGGAAATGTAGGCAAGTGATGCATACAAGTGAACAGACACAAAAACACAGCCATGATTACAGGACAGTGTGTGATGTGAGCATTGTGGGCACTAGGGGAATATCAGGCTTACTACCTGGGTTTGGGGTCAAAAAACCTTCATTGAGAAGATGACACTGAAACTAAAGCAAAGATCAGCAAAAGAGCTTAGTGTAGCTGGGGCAGAGAAAGGAAGTGCTGGGAATAGGCAGACAGGGAGCAGGGCAACAGGAAACAGGAAACAGGAAGCAGGAAACAGGAAACAGGAAGCAGGAGGGGAAGGATGATGATGGAGGGCAAAATGGAGGCCAGATCCTGATGATATTTACAAGTTATACCCAGGATTTTACTCAAGGACAAATGGCAGATACTAGAAGTTTTAAGAAGTTAAACAAAATCAACAGACCAATCCTGACACTAACTGCTAATCAATATTTTCTTGTTGAAAATTTTAGCTTTTTTCACTTCTTTGGAGTTTTCCATGCCTACTCTTAAGAGTTTTTTTTAAAAATAAAATCATTCTAACCACAATGACTTTATAATATCAAACACTTTTAAACAGATAGCAGAAATCCAGACGCTCAGAAAAAAAAATCCATCGTTTGGTATTGAATAGGCAACAAAGGAAATTTCTCTTTTCCCTTAAGTAATAGAAATCTTCCATTTCTTTAAAAACATTAGCACAGAGGGAAACAGAATACACAAGATATTTTGCTAAATTTTGCGTCAGTCTTAAAAGAGACTGCAATAATATTATTTCAGTATGAGGACTGGATCTACCACACTGTATGTGAATTACCATGCTAGGCACATCATGATTGCTTTGCTTGTGATATTACAGGTAATTTAACCTATTATTATGCAATCTACATGAAACTTTATGACTAAGATTTGTATTATTCTTATTTAAATTGCCTGTCAGTAAAACTGTTTTTGAGTAAGTACTAAGAAGGAAAATCTGTTAGTTAACATTAACTTATTTATGATGTGCATGTAGTGAAGGAGTTGGAAACACAGCTTCTGAATTAGCTAGAACAAATATAGAGACATAGGTTATGTCATACCTTCCTAATCGAGCCCCTTGAGCTCATTCAGGTGTATGGTTACTATCAAGCTCTTAAAAGAGGTGGGATTAATGCTATACATCAAGAACAATGAAAAGAAGAAAACAAAAGAATACAAATTCCCTAGCCTTGTATCCTTGGTCTCAGGACAGGATATTCCCATAAATGGAGTATAATCTGTTGGGAGAGATGTTGTTGGTGATGGATAGGTGTAATGTTAATGACTGCAGTCAAACCCTTGCCAAGGATCTTTGTTCCTGTAGAAGCTACGGTATAAAGTGGGCTTGATGTGTCTTCTAAACCAGAACTAGTTCTGTACTGTGTGAGTCTTCTCAGACCAAGTCTCAGTCTTCCCATGATGCTTCAACTTTGAAGTCTATACATAAAAGTAAAAATCTGTCCCGCTTGATCTATGTTCTCCATGGATGCTTCACTAGAAAAAGGAATTCAAAAAAAAAAAAAAGAAAGAAAAAGGGATTCCCTATCTTTCAAGAACTATTCTTTACAAGTTAACTTGCAAGTGTTATTATGTAAATTAGGAAATAAAGCTTAAAAACTGTTGGAAACAACATATTCTTCCAGTTAAGTCAACAATATAGCAACTACTTGGTACTTCTTTCCTTAGAATTTATGAACACATTTGATATGTGTTTTCCTATTTTAATCCCCTAAAGTAAAATAATTATGAAGAAACTAAGAAATTCTCTATATATTGATATCAGCCTCTCATTTTTATGCCTACAACTATCACTTGAAACCATTTGAAATAGCACTGAGCCCACGTACAATAAAATATTTTAGTCTCCAGATCAAAGGGCAAATGTGTTGAAATATTTCCTAGGAAGTAATTTTCAATGAGAGAACTTCTGAGCTTGTTAAAGTGTCTAAAGGATGTATATTAAGAAATTCTGGCTAATAACTTTGCCAAAGCAATCTTTGCAAGGATTTGGGGAATGAGATAAATAGAAAAAAATGACCTTCAGCAATACAGTGTTCTTTATTATCTATGTGAAATTTGTATTAATTTCAAAGTATAGGAAAAGCAAGGAGCACCATTTCACAGAACAGTAACCAGCAGCCTGACAGTGTATTGTACCAAATCTAGTCCTGGCTCTGATGATTTAATTTACAATATTTGTGTGTGCTGGGTCACTTTAAAAAATATTTTATTCAAGTTTTATTTTAAGCAAGGTTAATTCCAGCATCTGAAGGGGAGGATTGGAAGGAAGACCCTAAACTGTACCCATTAAAGTGCTAAAATATAATTTAGTTATGAGAGTACCACAGCAGTCCAATGTAGATTCCTAGGGTTGTCACCAAGTGATTGCAATCACATAGACTTATCAGCTTGTGGCGGGAGCTCCCAGAAGCTGTTTCACACATTGGTACAAGGAGAGAAAAGACTGTAACACAAAAAGGAAGTAAAGTCATGAATGACTGGTAACTTCATATTCGCCCTCTCAACCCCAAATGCCACAAAAGAAAGAACCACCACACCCTGTGGACTATGTTTGGTGGAAAAGACGTGATGATGAGCTAGTATGGAAACAGATTGTGAAGTTCTGTCTAAAAATGTCCCTTGGAGATGAGTTTGTACATACCATCAAGCAATATGTTTCCATTGATTAGGATTAGGGAACAAAGATTCCATGCTTAAGAAGTCACAATTTCATTTGTTTACTCAATACAGGTTTACAAAGTGCCTATACATTATCTGCTTCCATTTGCAACCATATCTAGATTTTATTTTTTCTTTATTATATGTGCATCACAGCACATATTGTGATGGGTAATGAATATATTCTTTTTCAGGGACATAAATATATCAATCATTTTCTAATGTCCTCATATCTATTTTTTTAATTTTAAAGAGAAAAAATAAAAATAACAATAAAACAGTTTCAAAACAGGTTAGTAGGAGAGTTACAATAATTAGTACACTGTGTATTGTTGTTTTCATAGTAGTTATTCAGAGCACAAGATATAAGTGCTCTGAATGATATCTTGTCCAAACAATATTAACACAAAACTTTCTTTTCAAAGAACTAAGAGAAACTGTACAACATCTTAACTATCTTGTGTATATTTTTTTCTTTTTCCCTTCCTTCCTTTCCCGTGTTCCCCATCACAGTTTGCCTTTTCTTTTGAACATTTTCTACCCAATTCACAATACTTATTGCACATTTTGGATCCTAATTTACTCATTCAGTTTCTCATGCTAGTGAGACAATATAATGTTTACACACATGGGTTTGATTTATTTGCTTATGAGTATGGTCTCAAGTTGCATCCATTAACCTATAAAAGTCTCCAGTTTATGATTATGGCTGAGTGGTACTCCATTACATATATATACACTACATCTTTTTATAGATTCTTCAGTTGATGAGCATTTAGTTTGTTTCTAAGATTTAGCTATTACAAATTATGTTACTAAATCATGGGTGCATGTATATTGCTGTGGTATGTTTTTAGTCCTTCTGGGAAAACAGAAGGCGAACAGCTGGTTTGAATGGGACCTCTAGTTCTAATTTCAAAGGAATCTCCACACTGATTTCCACAGTACTTGTACCAGTCTACACTCCCACCAACAGTGGAGAGGGGTTCTTTTCTCCTCAAAACCCCTCTAGCATTTGTTATTGGTTAATTTTTTGATGCTAGCCTTTATTTCTGGGGTAAGATGGAATCTCGGAGTTGTTTTATTTTGCATTTCTCAAATGACCAATCATGTTGAACATTTATTCATGTGTTTATTTGCTATTTGTGTTTCTTTATCTGAGAAATGTATATTTGTCTCAGATGTCCATTTTTGAATTGGGTCTTTGAATTTGTGGGATCTGATTTTTTTCAATTCTATGTTCCAGAAGTCCTTTGTCTGAGGAACAGTTGACTAAGTTTTTCATACTCTGTGGGCTATCTTTTTGACTCTGTTGGTGATTTAGTCTGTTGTGCAAAAGATTTTTAATAAAGTGAGACCCCATTTGTTTATTCTTTGTAGTATTTCCTATGCAGTCTGGGTTTTGTTCATGAAGTCTCTGCCTACACCTATGTCTTTGAGATTTCTACCTATTTTGCTTTCCAGTAAATTTAGTGTTTCTATCTTAATATTTAGATATTTGATTCATTTTGATTTTAGTTTAAAGCAAGGTGTTAGACATAGGTCTAGTTTTAGTCTTTGGCATGTGGAAAGCATTATGCACTATTTATTAAAGAGGTTATCTTTCTTCCAGTGGACATGTTTGGTTAATTGCCAAAGATAAAGTGGATGAGTGTGTTTGTAGTTGTCTCTGCATATTCTGTTCTGTGTCACTGATCCTCAGATCTGTTTTTGTTTTGTTTTGTTTTGTTTTGCCAGTAGCATGCTGATTTTATCACAGTAGTTTTGTAGTATAATTTCAGGTCAGAGATTGTGATACCTCCTGACTTGCCTTTTTTGCCCAGAATTGCTTTTGCTAGTCTAGGTCTCTTCTGGTTCCAAATTTTATTAATGTTTTCTCAAGTTCTGTGAGGTATGCTAAGGGTATTTTAATTGGGGTTGCATTAAATCTGTACAGTAGTTTTGAGAGTATGGCCATTTTTACTATGTTGTTTCTTCCTATCCAAAATCAAGGGGTATCTTTCCATTTTCTGATATGCTCTTTGATCTCCTTTTTAAAGGTACTGTAATTTTCACTATATAGGTCTTTTACATCATTTGTTAGAGTAATTCCTAAGTATTTCATTTTCTTAAGGTTCTACTGTGAAGGGTGTGCGTTCCCTAATATCTGTGGCTGTGAGTTTGTTGCTTGTGTACAGGAATGCTATTGATTTCTGAGTGCTGGCTTTGTATCCCACCACATTACTGAATTTGGATATTAAATCTACAAATTTTTAGTGGAGTTTTTGGTTCTTCTATGTAGACTAGCATGTCATCTGTGAATAATCATTATGTAGCTTCTTTCTTATCATTATTCCTTTTGGTTTTTTTTTTCCTCTCATATCTAATTGGTCTGGCTAATGTTTCCAGAACTACATTGAATAGGAGTGGTGATAATGAACATCCTTGTTTTGTTTCTGATTTTAGAGTGAAAGCTTTCAGCTTTTGTCCACTTATATGATATTGTCTGTTGATTTTGTCACAGATAGCTTTTATCAGGTTGAGGTAAAGACCATATATGCTGATTTTCTGTAGGTTTTTTTTTTAAATCATGAATGAGTGTTGGACTTTGTCAAAAGCTTTTTAGGCATCTACTGAGATGATCATGAGAGTTTTATCTTTGGCTCTGTTGATGTGATATATTGCATTTATTGATTATGTATGTTGAAAATTCCCTGTACCCCTGGGATGAATCCTACTTGGTCATGATGTATAATCTTTTTGATGATTTTCTGCATTATGTTTGCTAGTATCTTACTGTGAATTTCTGCTTCCATGTTCATTAGAGAGATTGGCCTATAATTTTATTTTTTGGTTGTGTTTTTTTCTGGTTTTGAAATCAGGGTAATACTTGGTTCCAGGAATGATTTTGAAAGTACTGCTTCCCTTTCAATTTCTTTAAAGAGTTTCAACATTAGTGGCATTAGTTTTCTAAATTTCTTGCAGAATTCATCAGTGAATCTGTCAGGGCCTGGGCTTTTCTTTGTTGGTAATTTTTAGTTATATTTTAAATTTCATTGATTACTATGAGGTTATTTAGAATTTTTAAATCTTCTTGATTTAGTTTTGGAGTAAGATTGTATATAGGAATCTATTTCTTTTATTTTCCATCTTATTAGAATATAAGTTCTCATAGTAGGTATTAATGATCTGGATTTTTATGGGATCTGCTGTGATTTCCCCCTTTTAATTCCTAATTACTTGAATTTGTGTTTTCTTTCTTCTTTCTGGAGAGCTTGGGTAATGGTTTTTCAATTTTATTTATTCTTTCAAAGAACCCAATTTTTGATTATTAATTCTTTGTATTGTTTTCTTAGTCTCTATTCCATTAATTTCTGCTTTTATCTTTATAATTTCCTCCCTCGTATGAACTTTGAGTTGTTTATTCTTCTTTTTACAGAAAAGTTCAAGGTTCAATATTAGATTGTTTATTTGAGCTCATTCTGTTTTCCTGATATGTGTGTTTATCATTATAAATTTCCCTTATAGGACTGCTTTCATTGCATTCCATGAGTTTCAATAAGTTGTATCAGCATTATTGTTTAATTGTGTATACTGTTTAGTTTCATCTTTAATTTCCTCTGTGACCCATTGGTTGTTCAGAAGGGTGTTATTTAATTTCCATGTGTTAATATAGTTTTTGTAATTTCCTTTGTTGTTGATTTCCAGTTTCATTGTGCTATAGTCAGATAGTATGCAGATAGTATCTATTCCTCTACATTTACTTAAACATATTTTGTTGGCTAATGTATTATCTCTTTTAGAGAACATCCCTTGTACAACTGAGAAGAACATGTATTCTGATATTTTGGAGAGGAAAACTCTATAGACATCTTACAAGTACATTTGTTCTCAGGCTAATGTTTCTTTGTTGATTATTTTTTGTCTAGTTGATCTATCTATTTGTTAGAGGTGTATTATGGCCCCCCACTACACTTTTGTTAGTTCTTATTTTTTGTGTGTGTGTCTGTTAATAATTGTTTTATGTACTTGGGTGAACCTCCATTTGGTACATAAATATTTATGATTGTTATTACTTATTCTTGAAAATTTCCCTTAACAAGTATGTAATGACCTTCTTTGTTTCTTTTGATCAGTTTTGGTTTAATGTTTACACTGTGTGCAAATAGAATGGCTACTCCTGCTTTTTTCTAGATTTCTGTGGCACGGAGAACTGTTTTTCACCCCTTGACTTTTAATCGATGGATTTCTTTTTGGATTAAATGTATTTTTTGAATGCAGTATATTATTGGATCTTGTTTCTTGATCCATTCAGTCTGTTTCTTTTGATTGGTGAATTGATACCCTTTATGTAGATGGTTATAAGATGTATATTTTCAGGTTGCTTTCTTGTCATTTGCTCTTTTTTCCCTCTGTTTAATTGCTTGTCCTTCCTGTGGCTTCTTTCTACTTGTAATCATGTGTTTGTGGTCTCTGTTATCTCTTTCTAATATGTCCTTTAGAGCATTCTGTAGAGCTGGTTTGGTGGTCATAAATTTCTTCAGTTGTGCTTTGTCGTAGAACTATCATTTCTCCATCAGTTTTAAAAGATAATTTTGCAGGATACATCAATCTGAGTTGAAGATTGGTTTCCTTCAGAACTTGAAATATCTCACTCCAAGCTCTCCTTGATTTGAGAGTTTGTGTTTAGAAATCGACTGTGATTTTGATGGGTTTTCCTTTATATGTGGTATGGATTTTATTTCTCTAGCTGTTTTTAATATTTTGTTTTTGTGTTGAATTTCTGCAATCCTGATTATTGTATGCCTTTTTGCAGATTTATTTTGGTCATGGCTATTTGGAGTTCTATATATTTCCTTAATTTGTATGTCAAATTCTTTATCCATGTTTGGAAAGTTTTGTGCCATTATTTCTGTAAAAAGGTTTTTAATGCCTTTTGTGCTCTTTCTGGCTTACTCACTGATTCCAATCAATTTTATATTGTTCATATTCACTTCATCCTGTAGCTGTTGGGTTGATTTTTCATGGTCTCTTGCAATTTTTAAGACAGCTATCTTTTCCTGGTCGCTAGTTGTATATCTGTCTTTTAGATCTGGTATTCTGTCCTCTCCCTCAGTCAACCTATTGTGTACACTTTCAGTGGAGTTTCTAATCTCCTGAATTTCTAATTTCCTGAATCTGTTTCATTGATTCCATTTGTTGTCTATGTTTGGCATTCACGGTTTCCATTATTTTCCTGAGATCCTCTATTTGTTTATTTGTGTCTGCTTTAATGTCTTTTATTTTGATAGTCATTTCTTTTTGCACTTTAGAGATTATTTCTTCATTTGTTTTTTCACTTCTGCTGCTATCATGTTAGAGAGTTCCATGTATTGGCTTCTGATTTCTTCTATCTCTTTGTGCTTAGGACTTCTTGGTGGGTTGGGTATTTGGAATTACATTTTTCATTTTCATCTTGTCATTTTCTATTTTTTTCTGTGTTGATTTCTTTTGTTAGACAATCTTATCACTAGTTTTGAGTCTTTCCTAGAAGGTATCTGCTCCTCCAGATGTCTTCTAGTTGCAGGTGGTTCTTTGTCTTTATATCTAGCCCAAGAACTTATCTTCTCAATATGCTAAGACTGAGGAGTTGCTCAGTCTTACGTGACATAGGGCCCATTCTTTTGGTACTGGACTGTGGTCATGGTTATGACCCCTTACAATTGCACTGTTGTCATACAGAGGAGAAAAACTGGTTATAGTATGTATAATGCCCTGGTTTAATTAGTTCAGTTGGCAATAACAATAGATTCAAATACAGCCTGCTTCCTGTTAGCCTGATATCTATAACCATAGGAAGAAGGTCAACAGAAGTATAACATAATCCAGTTTATACCAGGAACTTGTATGCAATGCTTTCCCACTTAGAGTTATTTTATCCTGTTGTTGGGGGAAGGGTTCAAGAGGATAGAGGACAGAATGGAGAGATGAATGAGGTTAAACACAGTAGGAGAAAGATTGGAAGGCACTGGGTGACTATCCAGGTTTTGGATAATTGTAGGACATATGAGGGAAGCATTGGAAGAGAAGGCCTAGAGGTTTTGAAGTGAACCAGAAAGGGAAAAGATAATGTTTACTTGCATGAAAGTATCATAGAGTCAAGAGAGATTTCTGACAAAAGAAAGGAAAAGGACAAGTAGAATAAAAAAAAAGAAAGAAAGGTTAGATATCACCTGTTGGTTCACATTGCTAATGTTGCATGGGATATTTTCACACCTCTAGTTGTTCCTGTCCATTGTGTGCACCTTAGCCTGGGTCCCACTGCATTGCTGGCACTCCTGCAGGTCTCTGGGCCCTGAGCCCTGCCAGTGGAAGAAGGAGGCAGATCTCAGTCTTCTCTTGCTAGCTGACGCATCCTGTGTCAGTGGAGGAAGGAAAGAACTGAACTCACACTCTTCTCACCAGCCACATCGTCCTGGGGCAGTGGAGGAAGGGAGGAACATGAATCCATATTCCTCTTGCAAGTGGAGCCATCCTGGGACCCATGTCTTCATAGCTAGATTATTCTTTTTTAAAAAAAGAAATGTGGCATCACTATAGGGACTACCAATTTCCTCCCAAATCTATAGTTTGAGGAACCTTCTTTAAGACTCAGAGTAGAAAGAAAGATTTAGGAGAAACTTTAGAAGGCACAGGTCTTATTTGGAGAAACAATCAGATTGGACTGGAACATGTAAGGATGAGAAAAAGTAGTAGAAAATACGACAGGAATGTGTATCAGGTCTGTGGATGGATCTTGAATACTGAGGTGAAAATATATGTCCAGTGAGTAGTGAAGAGCCTTTTCCTGGGTGGTTTAAGAGCCACTGTTACTTGAGATCTGTGAATAAGAATTGTTATTTCCTGATTCTTTGTTATTTTTAAAAGATCTTGTCTTTCCTGCTCACTGGCTGCAATCTTA
>PVJX010046862.1:0-12120 GCA_004027295.1 Dolichotis patagonum | reverse complement strand
TAGAAAACACTACCAACAACAAGTGCTGGAGAGGCTGTGGGGAAAAAGGAACTCTTCTGCACTGTTGGTGGGAGCGTAGACTGGTGCAGCCGCTGTGGAGGTCAGTCTGGAGATTCCTCAAAATGCTGGGTTTGGAAGTCCTATTTGACCCAGCTATTCTACTTCTAGGCATATTCCCAGAAGAACTGAAAACATCATACCACAGTGATATATGTGTACCCATGTTTATAGCAGCACAATTTGTAATAGCCAGATCTTGGAAACAACCTAAGTGCCCATCAACTGAGGAATGGATAAAAAAGTTGTGGTATTTTTATACAATGGAGTACTACTCAGCTATAAAGAATGATCACATTGAAATATTTATATATAAATGGACACAACTTGAGACCATACTCATAAGTGAAATAAACCAAACTCATATGTGTAAATACCGTACAGTCTCCCTAGTATGATAGTTGGTAAGAGTATATAAGAGTTTATAGTAATCATGATTTCCCATTTCATTGCTTTGAATACTTGCAATGTTTTCATTCATCAGTTCGAATGGTTTTAATCTGTTGTATTTGACTTTATTATGCGTGATGGTATGAACAGTGGTTTTGAAGAAAATAAAACATTATGGCAACCATTGCTGATTTAATATCATCTTCCTTAGAAGTCCTACCATGCTTCTACTCTGCTATTACCATCGGTTCTATCATGTAGTGTTTTATTGGGATTTTAATATATGTGATAGTATAAACAAATCTTTTTATTCAAAATGAGATATTATAGTAGCCATTGATCATAGTTGTTTGGTTCAGAATGTCCTGTAACTCTTTCATTCTGTTGAACAGTTTTATACTATTGTGTTATGTTTGATATTATTGTATTTGAAACTATGCTAAACTATAGCAGAGAAAGAGATATTTTTACAGCTACTGTTAATGTCCAGTTGTCTTGTTGTAAAGTGTTGTGTTGCTTATGTTGTTCTGTTCTGGTCTGCTTTGTTCTGCCCTCTTTTGTTTTAATTCTCTTTAAAATAAAAAAAAGTAATAAGAACTGTAGGAGTAATAAAACCCAAAATGCATAATTGCTACTGTAAGAGAGAGAGCAAAAAAAAAGTGCTCTAAAGGATATAATTGCATGTATATTTAAGTGTGGAAGATAGATGACCATACTACTGTTTTTGTTAGATTGTTGAGCAGAACTGTTAATAGTCTCACTGTTTGAATGTCTACTTTGTATTCTTTAATTTTGTAACTTGAACAACCATTTCCAAGATGACAGTATATAATTTATCAACTAGTGATTTCTTAGTGGTTTTTGTTTTTGTTGTTGTTGTTGTAGTTCTTTTTTTTTCCTTTGGAATTCTGTATTGTTGCTACCCTTTTTTCTGTTTTGTTTGGTTGGGTTTTTTTCTTTCTAAATAAAATTTTTAAAAAGAGTTTTAGGAGGTATTGTTTTGCCTTATTTTCATTGGTTTCTACTGTTTTTGTGCTAAAAGTTGAAGACCAGTTAGAGTTGAAAACCTCTGTCTATACTGTGGAGATTTCTTTAGGTAATGTATGTCTCTCTAGCATGTAATTTTGGCCTTGGTTATGTTTTGGTGATCATATACCTACTGAAGCTAATCAATGTAACAGGATCTGTTCTGTTCACTGAATTGCAAGGAGAGAACAATTACTAGATATATCTCTATCTACAGAACCAGCTACCACATACATATCAATCATATAATTTAAAACTTATTCATCAGTTACATACTTTTTCCAGTAACCCAGTAAAACGGTGAAATAAACAATACTGATGACAAGAAGCCTGTGATATAGAGGATGGGGAAGGAGAAAGGAAAGGAAGAAAAGAGTTCAAAAAGAAAGGAAAAAGAAAAAAAGAGATAACAAATAAAAGAAAGAAAATATATATATATTTTGGTGGTATTTTTATGTCTGAAATGGAGGTGATTGGGAAGTTATTTGCACTAGTGGGAAAAAGAAAAAAGATGAGGGTAAGTATAAGTGAATATTGGGAGAAGCTGTTAGAAAGTCAACACTAAGTAACATGCTGGTAGAACGCTTACTTGAATCCTCCATACACATTTTGGGAAGGGTTCATCTGATATGACCATGAAAGATACTATGTAAATAAAAACTCTAATTCTTGTTGTCTCCCATATGCAACATAACACATGCACAAACATGCACGTGCATGCACGCACACACACACACACACACAGTGATGAGAAAAAGAAAAGAAAAACACACATATACAAATATATGTGTGTGTAAAGAATCCTCTCATTCCTGCTTATACTTCAGTCTGAATTCAAGTAGTGTGTTCTTATACCTTGTGTCAAAAATGAAGATACTTGTCTATGGCAGGGGGTGGGGGGGAGCTCCGATCCTTGGGTGATTGAGCTGGCTCATCTTCTAAGATTTATTCTCTTACCTAACCATGAATGAAGAGGTTAGGGGTCTAGAAAGACCACCCAGCCTTCCTCTTGTTCCAGCATTCTGTTAGTGTTCAGCTATGCTCTTATAGGAGTGACGAGTCAGAAGCTTTTTTTCTCTGTCTTATGATCAAACACTTTCAGTTGTAAGGAGTGGGCACAGCGGGACTGGTCAAGCACCTGGTTTTCTGCTGATCTCTAGTGGGCTTCCTTGATCTTCATCCTCTTCTTTCCACAATAATCCCTGCATTCCAACCACTTTTTCTAGACCTCTCAGGTGACCCTGTTACTGTCCTCTTGCTTTCTGCCTGCACCAAACTCTCTGTCCATGCTTCTCAAATAGTCTCTACCCAGCCCATGATTCAATGTCACTTAGTATCATCAGAGGCATGCCCTTCTGCATGGAATTCAATAGCATTTGGAAGCCCATGAGAGGGAGTTCACCAGAGGACCAAACTCAACAACTTTTGTGGATAGTGGTATGAATCCTGCAAAAATGTTAAACTCCCTTGCTCTCAGGTGACAAGTTCTCTGTGTCATTTGGAGGATGGGGAATGGGTGGGATACTGCAGGGTACAGAACTTGGCAGCATTTTGCCAGTGGGTAGTGAAAGAGTGCCCACTCTGGCACTGTTCTGATGTCCTTTCTCCACCTCCAAATCACAGATGCTGCATGCTCCTGGGATTCATGGTCCCAAAGATCACTCAGTGCCTGGATCCAGGTCCCTATTCAGGACTATGTTGTAGTTTCTTTCTGTTCTTAGGGCTAACTCATCCTAATTCACTCATCACCTCTGAGTAATTCTGCAGTCCACACCTTCACCTCCTAACCTGAAGAGGTCCTCTTGGAAACATTTCAGTCATGGGGCTCTGTCTCTATTGGAATAGATCTAGGCCTGATGGGGGCCAGTTGGGGACTGGTTGGTAACTGATAGGCTCAACAACAAACACTACATCCAGTTGTCATTGCTTCTTCCCTCAAGAGGTTACAACCTTTCCCCAAATGGCATGTTCACAAGGCTGGTGGCAGCCTTGCTTCTTTCTCCAAATACCCAATGCTTGAATTCATAGGATGGGTTTCTCTTTCAAAGTGCCCTCTTGTGTTTTGGTTTTTTAAATCCTGTTTCCAAGTATCTGTGGATTCTGGTGAGCACCTTTTGAATGTCAGTGCTGTTGCCTCTAGCTTGACATAATGTCTCTTTCTTGCCACTTTCTGAAGCAGTTCTGGAAGTCCTCTTTCATTAGTATCTTTGCAAGGCAAACAAAAATGCAGTGAATGCTGTTGCCAAGTGCCATTCAACAAAAGGGAAGCTCATGAAAACTTTACAGTGTGTCCTTGTCTGCCTCATTAACCTGATCTGGCACCATGCAACTCCTGGTCCTTCCTCAAAATCAAAATAACCATGAAAAGTAAATGTTTTGAATTGATTCAGGATGAGGCAATTACAACAGCATAACTAAAGACACTCATGAAAGAGGGCTTCCAGGGCTGCTTCAAAAAAATGGCAAGAACATTGTTTTTATAAGTGTATTCAAAGGGATGGGGAATATTTTGATGGGTATTAATAGAAATGTGTCTTTTAGTATAATAAATGTCTTTAATTCAAACATTCACCATATGTTTTGATCAGACCTTATATGTGTTTAATTATTAAGTTAATGGGTTGAAATATATAATATATTGGTGAATGTATAATGAAAATTTATTGAATGAATACAATTAATGAATAAACAAATGAACAAACAAGTACAAGTTTTTGTTATGTCATAATCATGTATCACTTCCCATAACAGTCTGGAGTGGTCAGATCTGAATTATTCCTAGCCACACCATTTCTCTGAAAAATAGAGTTCGCAAAAAATAGTTTTCACTAAGTTAAGATGTATATATTTTCTAAGAACTAGTCAGTCAGAGTTTTGGGGACTTCTTATATCTCCCTCACCACCACACCTTTTATCACCTTTAAATTTTTACCTAGCCTGAGAACAATCTGCTCAACATGCTTTGATAATTTTGACATTTTGGTGACATTTTCCTATTTAACCATATATTAGTCTTTCTTGTCTCTCCTATTAATCTGAAACTCCCACTAGACAGGCATTTGACCATTTTTAATATATTCCTAGATCCTAAAGGGATAAAACATCCACAGCTTTGGAAGGAGTCAGACTTAAATTTGAATCCTAAGTGTTTCTGTCTATAAGTTATATAGTGTTGGACTTTCCATCTCAATTTCTTCATCTAGAAGTTGGGTCATATCTCTCTTCTTATAAGCATGTTAATCATTTAGGGAATGTCTGTCTAAAAGTTGGCAAAAAAAAAACTTGATTAGTTGTGAATCTACATAAAATAGCTTATCTCTGTTCAAGACTGAGGGCACAAAGACAAGACATTTACAGACACAATCAACTATGCCTAGAAGTTTTAAATAACTGCCCTAACTCTACAGTCATCTTGGAGTTTAGCAAACTGAGACTGCCCCCCAGACTGCCCCCCCATCATTTAATAGAGTCCAAACTGCCCCATCAAGTAATAAGGTTTCTGGATCCATCTTGCAAAATCATAACTGAGAAATGCTCAAGACTCTAGTCCACCTCAGGAAATCCATAAAATGTAGTCTTGTTCTTTTGTTAGCAGGCCAGTCTGGTCCTCATTAAAGCTGTACCCTTTCACCTCTCAATCTGAAGTCCCTTCCATTTTCTTTTACTTTCTAACTCTGCCTAATCAATCTACGTGTGCCTCATACAAACATGCCTTAAATTCTTTTGTGTTGTGAAATTTTAAGAAGGTACTTGGGGATTAAGGTCCCAAGTGCTCTTGGAGGGGACTCTTTAAGTACAATCTTGGGCAGATTAATGCAGTTAGTATGTGGCAGATCCTTGTAACTGCCTCATAGATTTAAAAGAATACAGTTTTCTATCTAAATCTGTATTCCTTATATCTTCAACCATTTGAATATCTGTGAATTTTTTTTTAAAATGCTCATCAATTCTCACCATCTGAGAAATGCAAATTAAAACAATATGAAGATTCCATTTCACCTTAGAAAGAATGGCTGTGATAAAACATCAAGTAACAAATGCTAGCAAGGCTATAGATAGAAAAGAACTCTTCTTCATTATTGGTAGGAGTGAAAGCTAATACAACCACTATGGAAATCAGTATGGAGAGCCCTCAAAAAACTGAAAATAGAAATTTCATTTGACCCAGCTATTACCCCTCTTGCTATTTTCCCAAAAGACTTAAAGACATCATACCAGTAAAATATTTATACTTATGTTACAGAAGCACAACTCATAATATCTAAGTCTTAGAAGCAGTCTATATATCTGCCAGCAGATGAATAGATATGGAAAATATGGCTTTTATATACAATGGAGTATTATTCTGCCATAAAATAATAAATTTGAGGCATTTGTAGGAAAATGGATGCATCTAAAGACCATAATGCTAAGTGAAGTAAATCAGACATAAGCTTAAAAATTGTATTATTTCCTTTATATAAAAAAGCTTAAAATATAGATAAAATATGAAATAAAAGATCTGTAATAGGAAAAAGAGAGAAAAATGTTTATTTTACTTCTAGTATGTTTCTGCAATCAGTTTCTGGTTTCACTCCAATACAATGTTAATTTCTTTACTTTTCTCATTGCTGAAACCCAAAGTTAAAGGAGGAAAGATTTATTTAGCTAATAGTTTATAAAGGTTTTGGTCCATAACTGGCTGGTTCCAAAGCAGAGTGGCATGTCAGGCAGGCATCACAGAGGAAAAATAGTTAATAGTGGGCAGAAGGTGGCAAAGCAAGCAAGAGAACAATAAAGCAACGTTAGCAACTTTTTTATGCCCCTTTTTATGTTCTATCTAGGCTACAAGAATTAAGGCAGTGCCAAACAAATCAATGGACTGATTTAGTAATTACACACTCAATCCCAGCATCACACATTCAGATTCAGCCACCTCTGAAAAACCCTCAACTATGACCACATGAGGTTCTGGAAAAACAAAGATTAACATTGAGCTTACTTTGTAGGATTTCTACTTCTTTGGATATGTCAACATCTTTATTGTGGCTATAAGCAGAGTCTGTTTGGGTGAATATCTCTTATGATTCTGAGAGGATAATGTGCTCTGTAATTTTTGCATACAGTATAATGCTCCACTTTAGAAATGATATGGCTGATTTTAACCATTTCATTATAGATTTTTCTACTTTCTATAGCTGTTAATTACTGAGGGAAGTGTTTCAAAATTTTCAATAATATTTGTGAAACTATGATTTTTCCCTTCAGTCTCATGTCTTTGCCTTATGTAGTTAGTTGCTTTGTTTAGTGAAATGTTTATTAAGAAATATTAGTACTGAGGGGGTGTGAGCTGAGGCCCCAATGTACTTCTGGAGGACCTAAAGATGGTGGACAAGTAAGCAGCAAAATACAGAGCTTCCCTGAGAGAAACAACTTAGATGCCGGAATAAAAATATCCTGGAGAGGTCCAGACAGAAGGAGATGGATCCTCTCGACCCATGAAGAAACTAAAGGGAAAAGAGCTGGCCAAACATGCAGTCACGAGGCTACCACCAAAGCAGCACAGATTCACGGCCACAGGACTCTCACTGCAGCTGCCCAAACTTGCGATCACAGCGTGCTCACTGCAGGAGCCACCACGGTAGTGCTGAAGTCAGGGGTCTTGGAGCCCAACAGAGAAAGGACCCAGTGTGGAGATCTGCACTAACCCAAGATGAGTTCTGGGAATAAGACCCTCCTACAGTTGGGTGACCAACTGGACAACATGTTGGAATAGGGCAGGATGGGCCCAAACTAGGAGTGGCAGTGACTTCAGTTGGTTGCTCCCCACCCAGAGCAAATTGGTGGGATCTGCCTGGCCTGGACCCAGTGAGTTGTCCCAAACCGATTTCGTAGGCATGGCACACACTAACGTGGTGAAGGCCCCCATGGATTGACTGACTTGTAGGGGAGGGGCCAGCATACACCACCCCTGCTTTCACCTCAGTGACCAACAGCAAACTAGTGAGGGCAGAATTCCCTAGCCAGTGTGCTTCAGAAGAACCATAGCCAACAAGGAAAGGGGCTGAGACCTCCACTATACACCTGTATGGAAGAAACCAAAAACATGACAAGAAAGAAATTTTTAAAAGCCCCCATCACCTGAACCCATGATATTGACTCAGGAGAGGTAAATACAAAAGAGATTGAGGGCAGCAAACATGCAATATCAGACACATCATCAGTGGAAATAGAGAAATATTTTTGTGACCTCATAAATGAGCTCAAAGCTGAGATATTAATTCAACTAAGGCAAGATATAAGAAGATTAATAAAAGAAATGCTAAGTACCTCTCAAGAAGACATAGATGGAAGAATGGAGGAACACAAAAAAAGGAGAGAAACATTCGATGAAGAATATAAAGAAAACCTAGAATACATTAAACAGACTCAAAGAGATTACCAGGAAATTAAAAACTCCATTGAAAGCTGGAAAAATTGTCTCACAGAAACTAGAGATAGATTAACAAAACTTGAAAATAAGTTTGCAATGACTGATCACAAAAGGAAAGATCTCTTAAAAATAACAAGGAAACAGGCAGTAACAATACAAAGGCTAGAAGACAACAAGAGGATCTATATCTACAACTTTAAAAAAATGTGAGTGAAGAAGCAGGGATAAATACAAAAGAAATGAAAAGGCTATTCACAGAAATAACTAAGAAAAACTTCTCAAGCATAGGAAAAGGCAATGATATTCAGGTGTATGAGACATACAGAACTCCAGCCACCTACAACCAACATAGAGATACACCTAGACATATAATAATCAAGATCCCAGAAGTTCATCACAAGAACAGAATATAAAAAGCCATCAGAGAAAAGAAACAGATTACCTATAAAGTAAAACCCATCAAAATCACAGCAGACTTCTTGACATAAATCATCAAATCAAGAAGAGCTTGGAGCGAAGTACTCCAAGCCCTGAAAGAAAATAACGTCCAACACAGATTGATGTACCCTGCAAAACTATCTCTCAGAATTAATGCAGAAACAAGATGCTTCCATGATAAAGAGGAACTGAGGGAATTTATGACCACCAATCCAATCCTATAAAAAATACTGAAGGACATTCTAGAGAAAGAGGAAAAAAATACTAGGATTTCAGAATCTATGGGAGAGAGGCCTCAATGAACAAGGCAGACAGTGGAATGAAGGAGAAAAGTAGACAATCAATGGCAGAAAAATAGCATAGCAGAAATGAGGCAGTGATGGTTGGCTATAATCTCTAACATAGATGGCCTTGATGCATTAAAAAAAAAAAAAAGAAACACAGGCAGAGTAGAGCAGGAGGTAAGGTCCATAGAGATGCTCTGTATAGGAAATAGAATTATCCTGAAAGAGAGTTTATGGACCAAAAATCAAAAATGAGAAAACAATACTCTGTGTGACAGGGAAACAGAAAGAAATAGGGGCAACTCGACCAGCACCTGCAGATAGGTTGAAAAGACATGATATTTTTGTGCAGTAGACCAGCACCTGCAGATAGGTTGAAAAGACATGATATTTTTGTGCAGTAGAGAACTACTCAGCTATAAGGAAGAAAAACCTTGAGGCTTTTGTAGGTAAAGGAATACAACTCAAGATCAAGCCCAGGAGTCAGAAGGTTTGGAACCACTTAGGTAAATAGCAGGTTGCTTCCCCCACTCTAAAAAGTGAGGGAGTTAGTGGGACCCAAAATGTGCAGTATACCCTGTGGGAGTGAAAGGGCAGGAATTGCCTAAAAAATGAAGGCAGAGGATATTGTTAATAGTGTATCAGAATTTAAAATCCACATCACTCTTACTGCTCTGTTTAGATGGATTATATTCTGTTCCAGTTTGTCTACTTATACTAGATTTGAGGGCACAGACAACTATCCCAAAAATAGCAGGATATATTATGGTAATCATCCTTAATTTCCTATTAACTTAATCTGAAGCCCTGTATAATTTACATTGTCTTACTATGCCTGATCTTAGTTGAATCTGATTTGTTAGATTGTTGTTTTGTATTGACTGGTTTTATTTGAATCTGTTATGATTGATAGTATCAAGTCTGATAGTATAGGCAACTACACTGAAAATGACAAGATTCACTAGGATACCCAATCTGGTTAGGTTATTACCTGCTTTTGAAGTCTTATAGTGTCTCCAATGTTTTATTTTTATTAATATTGTTATGTACTGCTGTACTCAATTTTACCATGCTTGGTGATATAGACAATTCTATTGAAGATAACAAGAGACATCATTAGTAACCACTATAGATCACCTTATATTGTGATTTTATGACTTTTTCATTTCATGTTTTTCTAGGAATTTGTCTTGTTTTGTCTTGCTTTGTTTTGATTTTCCCTCTAATACAGAAAGGATAGATACACATGTAGAGACTCATGCATACATAGAATTTATAAGCAGTCTATGACAACTGATTACATAATGCATGATGAAATGAACAACTACTTTGAAGAAAGAGACCCTACACTACCCAGCGCTGACTCCATAGCGTCATAATGTAAAAATCCAGCAATACTATTATTCTTTGTTCAGAGTGATTTTAATCTGCTTTGTTTTGTTTAATTTCAACCTACTCAAAGGTATGGACAACTATTTTGAAGAGAATGAGACACTATGACAAGCAGTGTTGACTTCCCTACTGTCTGGTCTTGAAGGCCATCATCCTATTTGGATCAGTTTTATACTATGTTGTTTTGTATGATTTCACTGTATGTGAAGATATGGACGACTATTTGGAAGAAAACAAGAGACAATACGATAGATAGTGAAGATCTCTGGTTGTGTTGCTTTGAAGTTATGCCCCTTACTTTGCTTGTTTATGTTCTGTTTTGTTATGTTTAATTTTACCCTCTTTAGAATAAAATTTAAAAAAATAAATATTAGTACTTATTAGAGAACAGCATTTTATATCATAATATGATCACTGTAGTCCTTGTTTATTTTGAAGTATAAGTTGAATAATGTCAAATTAATATAGTTTGGGCACATTTTGTTGAGGCAATGCTAGAATAGTGTACCTGCATAATTTTCTATTTATGCTTACCTTATATTTTTAAAATATGTATATATTTAAGTAAAAAGTATTGACCAAAAAAAGAAAGCAACATTAACAATTACAAAAGAGTAAATATGCATACAGATTGCTTCTGGAACCAAATGGCATTGAGCCTACTGTTCCAATATTTTGCTATAGGAATCTACTCCATTTTATACAAATGAAGTATTTCTCTTGTTACATATTCAAATTTTCTTAGCTTTTAAAGATTTCCTAATTTTGATAATTAGTGCTCAAACATAATAATTTCTTATTCTATTACATTTTAAATCCAATTTCTATTATAATTGCAGTTATATTTAATTACTCCTCTTTTTTGGCAAGTAACTGCCTGATAATGAGCCTTTGTTTTTTCTCATCAACTCTGACCTTGCTTATCAAATGGGGTTTATTACTACTTTTATTATTCTGACTCTCAGTTACCCATTTTACTATGTCCTACTTTATAGAAGAGGTTTTAAAAAGGCAATAGGAAACCACTACTTTTCCTTACTTTATATATTATATTTTTACTCATTCATCTCTGCTGCATAAAAGTCTGAACTATTCTTCATCACTTTTACCTTTTTATATGCAATATCCAAACAGGTGAAGAAATCACGTTCACAGTGTACAATGATTCATGTTGTGATGTGGCAGACACATAGTTAAAGTTCAGCAGAAAAGAAGAGTGGAAGGAAGAGAAAAAAGAACAAAGATCCTCCATTTAATGCTTCTATTTAAAGTATCCAAAGCAACTATGATTTTCAGAATAGTGTTAATCCACAAGGCATTGTAGTTTTTTCAAAATCCTGCAAAAATCTATTACTGAAATTAAAACAGAATAAGAAAATTGCAAAATAAAATTAATTACCACCTACACATGTATTTTAAGGTATTCAGTTACTTTAATTTGTAGACTACAAACAATTCACTACATACTAAAATTTTTGATTGTACTCCAAAAGAATTCACAAAATATATAACAATGGCCAAAAATTCACAGTCGCATATACATTAAATATTATTCATAAGAACACATTTTCAAAGCCCCTTTTAAAAGTACTTTCAGATACCACCCCAAGGCTCAGGAGAGAGACCAGCAGGCCTAATCTGACTACAC
Source organism: Dolichotis patagonum (assembly GCA_004027295.1). NCBI lineage: Eukaryota > Metazoa > Chordata > Mammalia > Rodentia > Caviidae > Dolichotis > Dolichotis patagonum. The sequence continues at coordinate 473 of PVJX010046862.1, read as the reverse complement.
TCAGCGAACCCCAAGCAGCCAGTAGGGCCAAAACCCACCTTGGCCCTGACTGCACACACGCCAGCGGTGGAATCCCAGTGCACACTGGGCAAGCTTGGAACTCCACACCCAGGCAGTAAGACCACACCCTGTGTCTGATACCACCCCAAGGCACAGGAGAGGGACCAGTGGGCCTAACCGGACTGTGCTCAGCAAACCTCTAGCAACCAGCAGGGCTGGAAACTCACCCTGCTCCCTGAATGGGTGTGCTCCTGTGAAATCCCAGCAGATGGGGCAAACTTGGAACTCTGCTCCCAGAGGAACTTTGGACTACAGTGGACTATCTGCGCTAGCCTGAAGGGAGGTTAAGTGACTGCCTCACCAAAACAGAAGATCTCAGCTGGCTTCAGTCAGTGTGGTGAGTATGCCCCTAAAATAGAGGTGTACAGTGGATAAATAGGGATAGTAGTAAAGCTCCCTCCAGCTAACTGTAA
>PVJX010046861.1:0-12126 GCA_004027295.1 Dolichotis patagonum | reverse complement strand
GCTTCCTCAGGATAATAACTGTTCTTCTGGTGAACCATGGTGAGACTCAGTTCTGCTCCTCAGGGTTCTCACCTGCCCTTAGCTGCAAAATTCTTGAAGACAATTTTCTAAGAGAAAGCAATGGGATTGTAGGTGTGAATCAGGTAGCAGGAGCCGATCCACTGCTTGGATTTAAAGATTATTTCATAAAACTGGTTGTGGTGATAAAAGGCAGAGCAGGGAAGCAAAGTGGTTCCAAAGTCATTTCTAGGGGACAGCACTATTTTAATACCGCCAGCAGCTTCTTCAGAGTTGGAGCACGGCTCCCTCGCACTCTGTTCCCTTCACAGACACCTTGAACTGTGTTTGGCTGGTGGTGTTTCTGACAGTTTTGTTCTCTTTGGGTTCTTAAGAAAAGTGACTCAGCTTTGTTTATGTGATGTTTATCTGCACTGGCACTCTCCTATCTCCAATTTATCTTTGTGACAAGGAAATGATAAGGAGATTGCCTTTGCTGACCACCAGCTCTCTCTGTCTCTTAAATCCAAAGGTCGATTCCTTTTCCAGAAGAATCAGCTCCTCTAATTGCAGACATTGGAGCCAGCTAAGGAGCTGGTCTGCCAGTGCGAGGGCCTTCGCCCTGAGCAGTCTCCACTGGAAGCCTGTGCGATCTTGGATAATTCACTTGTCCTCCCTAAGTCCTAGTTTCCCTATTCGTTAGGAAGCGATAGTGGAACTCGCTGAATGTTTTTCACACTGAGCTGAAATGTGGCTTGGGCTGAACGTGGTAATTATTACCCCTTTTGGGTCTAAAGCCTTCCCCTGCAAAGGGCACCTCCGGAGACTGACCATGTGGCAATTTGAACTCTGTCGAGTGAGCATTTTCCTGACCATTTCTAGATCCATGTGATGTGTATTCAGCACCCCTGTGTACTTCTGACCAGCTGATTTCTCCCTGATTGCCATTGTTACATTTCTCTCCCCTGTTGGACCAAGAGCTCCTGAGAATAAGGATTGCACCTTATTAGTACCCAGTCTCGAAAACCATCTTCCCTTCAGAGTAGACACTTTGCAGCTCTTTGTTGAACCAAAATAAGTTGTGGGATCTTGAGGTACCTTTGTGAACTTAGGATGTTACCAAAAAGCCAATCACCTTTTAACTGAATCTTTGCAGTGGGTGGCATGTAGAATTGTGTCTAGGGAACAGGTGGCTGTGAGCCCTGTGTCAGTCTCTCTCTATCTCTATCATCTATCTATCTATCTATCTATCTATCTATCATCTATCTATCTATCTATCATCTATCTATCTATCTATCTATCTATCTATCTGTATCTATCATCTATCTATATCTTTTTGAGGCAGGGTCTTACTATGCAGTTTAGGCTGGCCTTGAGCTCATTTTGTAGCCCAGGCTGGTCTCAAACTTGAAACAATCTTTCTGCCTCAGTCTCCCGAGTCCTGTGTCAGTTTAGATCTAGTTGTGCCTGTGTGTCGGCCAGTGGCAGGCGTCAACGCTCAGATTACTGGAAGCTTCCTTAGGAGGTGCCTCCTGCTTAGCTCCTTTATGTGCTTAGAAGTGCAGCTGGTTGCCAGCTGTGGCTTAATGACCTCTGTACTGTCACATGTGCCCTTCTTGCTCCTACCACCTCTCAGTCCTCCCATCCGCTTCTAGGACTTGATTCATCTGCAGGAAAGTAATCGTGTTTCTTTTCCTCCACAGCTGCAGTGCAGAGATTCCATGGTGGGTTTCCAGAAAAAATTAGGACTGGAATAAAACATTCCAACTGTTAAATTGAAAGGCTCAAATATCTTAACACAGAGAGCATTCTCATGTATAATAAATTATTCCTTTAGTTCCATGGCCCTGCAGTGGGATGGGGTGTTTCTCAGTCAGAAAAGTTATCAGAATAGTTTTCATTTTTGAGATGAGAGGTAGGACCTAAACCTGAATTGTGTTCCTCGTATGAAGTGAGCCATGTCAGAAATGACGTGTAGATTCCATTAGGTCAGCGATGGTGAACTTTAAGAGACAAGGCCCAAACTGCAGCCCAGCACCTACTTACTTATTGCAAAGTGCCGACACTGCAATTAAACTTAAACACTGAGGTTTTAGTTTAGCAAAACGATCCGTACATTAACATCTTCTGTCTTAAAGGTAAAACAAAGAACACATGTTAGATTCATCTCCACTGCGTTAGATCATAAAAATGAACCATAGGAGCCTGGAGGAAGTGAGAAACCAAGAGAGCTCTTCTCCTCTGCACCTCAAACCTAATTTAAATATCATTACTATAATGACAGTGAGGTTAGCTAAGGTCACGGGAGGAGGTTAAAATAAATGTGCCTTACCCATGTGCACAGCAGTGCAGTTCGCAACGGCTAAATCTTGGCAACAGCCCAGGTGCCTGTCAACATCCCCTATAAAGGACAAACTTGAGACATTTCTAGTAAATGGCTATGCCTTGAGACCATACTCGTAAGTGAAATGAGACACACATGAGTAAATGTGCATTGTTTCTCTAGTGTGAAAATCTGAAAGGGTAACTAAGGATCAAAATGTACAATAGATATTGGGAAATGGGAAGAAAATGTTCAAATGGGAAGAGGAACAGGGGAGGAGGAGGGGAAAGGAAGGAATGGAAAAGGGAGAAAAAGAGACTAGAAGGAAAAATGGAGACAAAGCTTTTGTAAATAATGAGGAGAAGAGGGGTTGGAAGGAGGGGAGGCGATTGAGGAAAAAACAATCGATATACATACAGCTACAAATTTCCTATGATGAATGTGATCATTATATATATCTAAAATGTCCTAATAAAACTAATTAAGAACCCTCGTGTTTTCTCATGAAGATGGTAACTCCCTGGGTGCTGAAATATAAAGGTGAGGACTTTCTTGTCCTTCCTTTCCAAGGAATGAAACTATATATCTTTTTAATATCCTACACTGAATTGTTGCTTACAGTCTTAAAATTTCTTCTGTAAATACTTACAATAGTAATAATAATGTAAAAGCTAAAACCCTGGAAAAACAAGAAAAACTATAAATTGTGAAAGTGCTTGGAAATTACATACATTGAAGCAAGATTAAATTCATCCAACAAAATGGAACATAAAATGCAAATAAAGAAAAAATTGCTGCACATGGTGGTGCATGCCTGTAATCCCAGCACTCAGTAGGCTGAGGCAAGAGGATTGCCATAAATTCAAGGCCAGCCTGGGCTACAAAGTGAGTTCAAGGCCAAATTGAACGGCATAGTGAAACCCTGTCTCAAAAAGACAAGAAAGAAAAAAAAAAGGTCAGGTATATAGCTCAGTGGCACAGTGCCTGCCTGGTTAGTACAAGGTCTTGAATTCAATTCCCAGTACCAAAGGAAAAAGAACTCCTGACATAATTAGAAGAAAAGAATGTGTGCCTTCAGTGAATGGAAAGGCAGACTTTGGATCAGGAACTGGGAGGTTTGGGTTGGGCCTTGGACCGTGTGTCCCTGGTCTTTGGCTCTACAAACTATAAAAACTTGTGGTTTACAACGGGGAGTGATGGATGCAGCTACCTGGCAAGTAAACTTGGTAAATACACAGGATATCACGGCTCTTTACTACAATTAATAATTAACAAGTGCTGTTATTGCTTTCTTATGGACGCTGTCCTAGCTCGAACCGCACTACAAAACCATTTCTGTCGAGGTCAAAACTCAAGTCAAGCCTTGTACTACTGAATCTTAACAAAGGATAGAATCTTGTAGCTACCAATGGGCACCAGGAATACCCTCTCACAAGGAGATGGATAAGGGTTAACTGTGCTCTAGTATTAACTGAAAACACTTCAGGTAGTAAGCACTGTAAAGTGCTTTATGATTGATTTAGTGGCAAAGTTTTATTTTCCTCTCTCCTTCCCTTCCTCCCTTCTTAAATCATTTCTTCATACAGTAGTGGAGCAACATCTCCGTAACACTGTGTTGTACTCTGGGGTACTCCAAGAAGTCGGGCATGGAGCCTGCCCTCGAGGAGTCTCCTGTCTACTCTGGCAGGTGTGAGCAGTGGTGGAGAAGTGGGGTCTAGTGCATCACTGTCCCACCACAGTCACTCAGCGAGACAGTGTCAGGGCCAGGACTCGGCATGTCACTATACCGTTGTCAATGCATTTATCTCCACAAGTACTTGGAATCAAACAGACCTCAGTTCAGAGCTGGACTCTGCCCCTAACCAGCGACACACTAGTGAGCATAGGTAAATTCCTTAACCTCTTTGCAAAAAATGCCCCCAGATGGCGTTGTTATGAAGGTTGTTATGAAGGTAGGAGAACAAAATGTAGAGGCCTAGAACAGTTGGTGATCCCCAACACATGGACTCAGTGAATGAATGATGACATGCATTTCTATTAAGAATGTTCCTAAAGCATGACTCCCACATAGACCCGAGGGCAGGGATCATGTTTTTTACTGATATCTTTGAGACTTTGCCTGTAGGAATCTCTGCATAATTGATGACTGACTGAATGGATGGATGGATAACTGGCAGGAGTGAACAAGTAACGGAGGTGACAGGATTGTTCTATCACTAAATTCTTCATTGAACTGTAATTCAGAGAACTTACTAAAACTAGGAGTGTAGTGGAACAAGTAACTGACTTTGTAGAAATTGTAAAGAAAATATGTACAACCCAGCAAGGCTTCCAAAGATCTATAGAGTGGATCATCTACCTGTTGGACATCCTCTGGGTCTGAGCAGTTGCCACAATATTTGGGTAAAGAAAGTATATATTTTTAGGAGATAGTTTTCTTAAAAAGCATCACACACTGTCATGTCACCAGGTCATTTCCTCACCTAAAAATAGATTATTTTAATGTTTTTCAGGGACAGTTCATCTCCTGTAGTAATAAATTTATAGTAAATTAAGATAAGTTTTGCAAATAAGATAATAATCACAGGACTTGGGGTATATGATTTCTAATATTAATTATTTTTCATTGGCTTAAAAGAACAAGAGCTTAAGATATCAAAAAATCACTATTTTGTATTACTACCTTCTCTTTTTGCCTCCGAGGTATACCCGTTGTTATGGTTTGTGTTTAAATGTCTGCGCCCCGCAAAGCATCATGCGGTCATGGGGACAGGCCTTTCAAAGTTGGCTTAGTCTAGCATTTGTGATTGGTTTGTTGTCTGGTGCTGGGATTAGTGGTTTGAGCGCTGTACCTGCCCGGGGATGGGTACGTGGCACACAGTATAAGGGAGGGAAGGAGGCATGCTTTTCCTTTTGCCCTTTTTGCTCTTGGTGCTTGTGGCTTCCATGAACAGCTGCCCCTTAACCACACCACTCTGCCTTGGAGCCAGCTGAGTATGGACTGAAACTTCCAAAAACTGTAATTAAATAAACCTTACCTTCCTTCATTTTGGGCGTCAAGTATTTTGTCTCAGCAAGGAGAGAAAAGTAACCAAGACACCCATGTACTAAATACATGTATAAAAATGTCCTCATTTGAAGAGCTTGTACTGAAATTTTACACTGGGAAGGAACTATCTTTGGGAAGATTTTGATGTGATAAGTCACTGGGGCAACGTGAGAACTTGAGAGTATGATGTGACAGGAGCTCAGTAAACAAAAGATGACAGCAGAATTGCATGAGAGTTTGAGGGTGAGAGGACAGAGTGGAGACCAGAAAGGGCAGAGAAGGACAGTGAGGGGGCGTGGATGGCAATGCAGCTGAGGCTGGATCTTAAATTGTAGAAACCACCAAGGGTCTTTGGGAAGTAAGACTGTGTAAATTTCAAGTTGCATCTACTGTTGGGATGTAAATTATCTCTGGAAACATTAAAAATCCTTTCAGTGGGAATTATGGGCTGATTGGGTCTACTTCCAGGTTGACAAAGTTCCAGACAGGAGTATCAGGAATAGGGTTAAGATGCTGTTCTCCACAAGTTATGGGTAGCTGCTCAGGGTTCTTTTTGAAAAGGCCTTAGGCTTGAGATTTGGCCTCAAACATGTGGTTTTATCAAGAATCCTGATAAACAGGGTTAGCCAGAACTTTCACCCTGATATCTGATTGCATTTCCTACTCCCTACCCAGTCCTATCAGTTTAACTGAATCCCTTTGGCCCCAAACATTTCCTCTTTGGAATTTTCCCTTTGCTGACCTCAGCTTGCTCCTTGGCTCTCCACTCTCCCTGTCCATGTTACGTTCAGAGTTCTCCACCGAGGTCTCCTCCCCTCTTGATATCCCCCTGGATAAAATTTGTTTTCATCTCTTTAAGTCCTGTCCTGCTTTGGCTTTCTTTAATAAGCAGAAGATTAGAGTCAGAGGCAGTGTGGACAGTGACAGTGTAGAAGAGTCCTTACCTCTCTGCCCCAGAGAAATCCTGGGGAACATCGGAGGAGTTTCACAATCCTCCGGAAAGACTAATTTTATTGGGATTTTTTTTTAATGTTAAAAGAATGGAGGGCAAAAGACTGGCTAGGAGAGTGAGTTTGAATCTCTGTTACTACCCTATATGACCTTTGGCAATTTCCTTAGGTTTGATAAAGTGATTTAATAGCAGTAACTACTTCACAAAGGAAGGATTTAGTTAGACAAGGAAGAAAAGCATAGTGCCTGGGTCATCATAAGCATTTCTTAAATGTTAGATACTATTGTAACTGCTGAGCAAACCCATTTCCATTGCTTTCTTTCTTTCTTTTTTTTGGGGGGGGCCAGGGATGAAACTCACGACCTCACACTTGCCAGGCAGGCCCTTATGCCACTGAGCTAAATCCCCAGCCCTCCATTGTTTTCTGATCAACACTATTCTTTGGCTTAGGAGATGTAGGCATTGAATCGTGCCAGGGCTGGTACTTTCCAAAGCAATGGCCAGGCATATCTCAGTCCTTGCATACTTTTCTCACTGCTTTCCAGGCTGCCAACACTCACCCCTTGTATGGGGAATTGTCTTCTTCCTTAAGCTCTTACCATAGCTCATCAGCCCATTACTCCAAGATCTTTGGAAATGAATGATTTAGAAATGCTCCTGGATCATCACACCAATGGGTACTTTTGTTTATGCAGCCTTTCAGAGATTACAAAGGGCTGTGCATACCAACCTCATGAATAAAGGTATTTATATCCTCACTGTGGCTCAGAATGGCTAGTTGATAGCGTCGAGCCAACTCACCTGATCCAAGGTGGCTATAAAATGGAACTCAGGACCTTTAATGAAAAGCTAAACACTTTCAATATTCAATGACACAAGACAAACATTTTCATTCTAAAAGTTATGAACAGGAATACAAAAGATTGGGACCAAAACAAGTAAGAATTCAGCAGGGCAAACATGAAGTCTTGTAGCTTCATGCTCAGCATCTGAAGCAATCTGTGGCCAATTATGAGCTCCAAAGGGCTTAAGTGACTCCATCCCTATGGCACTTCTGGTGGTTACAGTTCCCATGGCTTCTCTCTCAGGCCTGCTGTGCCCCCTCCTTGCAGCTTTCCTTAGATGATCTGTGTTCTTGACTTTTCCAAACTTCTGGGGTTTCCACTGCATCTTCAGTTTCACTCTCATAACTTCACACCCTGCCCTCTCAGGGGCACACTGTCTGGCCTCCCAGGCCTACTAAAATTGGGATGGATGCCTTTTTAACCACACAACTCTTATATCCTGCATGTACCTAAAGCTAGTGCCGCATAGATAATGCCAAGTCTGCTGCCAGCTGGAGCAGTAGCCAGGCTTCCCTCTCTCTTGGATGTATGGGCTGAGTGCTTGGGTTGCTTGGCACTTGGAATTCAATTCTGAGGAACAAATTTTCTATGCTGCCACCATTCTGGAACATGGTATGGCTGCTGTCTTTCTGGAACATGATACTCTCCATCTTTCTCCTCTTTCATTTTTGCAGTTTTGAGGCTGCAAAGGGTGGAGACTTTCTGCTTCTTGTGATGCTCTCAGGCTATCTTTTATAGTCTCCTGTTTTTTCTCAGCATTCAAGATCTCCTCAGATCTCTCTTTGCAGCCCACAGCTTTACTGGAGCTTTGTTTCTGGACAAACTCACATTTTAAATCATCCTGCTAGGCTCTTTACTCTTGATTCTCAACATAAATTTGGCGAAAAGCCCCCAACAGTAGCCATGCAACAGCATCAGCATTTGAAATTTCTTCTGCCAGATTAATTGTCTACCACCTTTAATCTTAGTCTCAAACAAAGTCTCTGGACATGAGCAAAATACATACAAATTCTTTGCTAAGCCATAGCATACCTCACTTAAGAGTCCAGCACCCAATGCAGTCCTTCCCAGCAGAACATCCTGAACTTGGTCTTTATCAACAGGATTTCTATCAGCCTTCTGGTCTTCTGAGCCCTGAGCAGACTCTCCCATACAGAAAAGCCTAAGGCATTCCAGCTTCACTTTTTCATGTTTCATCTCCAAATCTTTCTAAACTCTTCCTGCAAGCCATTCCCAAAGGCTCTTGAACCACAAGTCAGGTACAGTCACAGCAATGACCCTACTTCTCTGGTACCAAATCTTACCTTGGTTACTTTTCTCTCATTGTTGGGACAAAACACCTGGCACCCAATATGAAGGAAGCAAAGATTTATTTAGCTCACAGTTTGTGGAAGTTTCAGTCCATAATCAGCTGACTCCAAAGCAGGTTGGATGGCACAGGGACAACACTTCAAGGTGGCAGAAGACAGCAAAAGCAGCCAGAGCAAAAGGAAAGAAGAATCCTTTTTTCCTCCCTTGTATTGTAAGCAGGCTACTCCCCCTAGGGCAGGTGTAGCACTCACATACTCTCCTCTTCTACAGGCTCAGGGTGTTTATAAAGCACCGTGGGCTCCTGCTGAGTCACTTATTTAAACTTCTAAACTTCTCAAGTTGACACAATGTGTCAACTATTACAGACTCCTTTCCATTGATTTTTGAGAATAGGAAGGGATGTACATTACTCCTATCATCTGAAGTTGCTCTAATATCTGCAAACTCCTGTCCAGAGATAGAAAAGCAGAAGAAAATAGCTTTGAGCTATTTTGCATATCAAAGGAATTAGTTCTATTTAAGACCAGAAGTTTATCTGCCCAAATTAAGTGCAGACTTCTAGTGCTAATCTTCTATATTTATTTTAATTCCTTTGGGATTTCTCATTGTCTTTTTTTTTTTTTTTTTTGGTACTGGATTTTGCCAATTAACTAACTTAAGAAAGCCACAGATGTCAGCCTTGGAAAAATTCTGGCCTGGTCTCCTTCATAAACCCAAAGATACATTGTCCTTGAACTTTCTTTCCACCTTTCTTCTCACAGCTTGAAAAATCACTGACCTGGAGGAGGCAGAGTATATGTGCCTTCTGAGTTACAGGGTAAATGTTAGGGGCGCTGGAGATTTACTCCCTCTGAATCATCTGCCCCCTGCATAATCTTGTTTGCCTGATCATGAGATGACAAAGTTATGATCCATAACACCTTAGAGGTCACAAGTTTGGGGAAGGAAGGGCTATTCTGCGGGTGAAAGGAAGCTGAGGAAGAAGAGGCAGTGGAGAGGAAGAGCACTTCACAGGTGACTAGAAACTAGAAACCTTCTTTGTAAAAGCTGACCATTAGCATATGTTAAGGAGATTGTATGAAGCTTAAAAAGGGGTTAGGAACCCAGGGCGGAGTATCTGTGGAAATTAGTGCCTCACATCTGGGAAGTGTAGAAGGAGAGCTACACAAGGCAAAGGCTGCTCAGTGATTGTGACTACTGTGAGTCTCACCCCACTGACTGGCAAAGCTGAAGACAGTGCCAAGCGCATTCCCATGGTGTCAGCTCCACACACTGAGAATCTAGCTGTTTGAAGACCCGAAGGTCATGTGTGTGCAAGGAGTGTGCACAGGGGACGGGCTGGCTGACCCTCACTCACACCTGCTTACATCTGCTTTAGAGACTGCAAAGAACCAGAGAGACTGGGTCAAGAGTCCAGTCAGAAAGTCAACAAAACCCAGACGCATTTCACTTGCATAAGGGACAGAGCACTTAAAATGTGCATATAGATTCATTTACACGTAAATTTATTTAATGCCTTCCCAGGGTTCCTCTCTTGAGGGCTGTGTCTGAAAATCGGAGCCACTAACAGATAGGTTTTCATGTTGCTGGTGGCCATTACTGTTGTTCTCTAGCTAGCAGAGGAACCTTTTCTAACTCTGAAATTGCAAACTTTGTCCGAATATCCCTGTTTTACTGTTCCTGTTGACAGAGGAGGGAGCCAGGATGGTGACTCCAGACAGAATGCTCTTCTGGTGCCTCCAGGGTCAGTGACAGAAAGGGTTCCATGCTCAGAATTACCAGAGGAAACTCTGTCTGCTCCCGTCACTGTGAATATATACTTAGTGACTGCAAAGGTTTTTGGACCAAGGAAGAGAGCACTACCTCACAGTGTGTTTTCTAAGCTTTCAGCTCAAATTCTAAATGATGCCAAGGGTAAGGGGAGAGAAAGGTACCAGGTCGACCTTCATCCTTTTCACTAATTAATATTGATGGAGTTTCCAGACACCTTACTTGACTTTGAAAAAGGAAATGGGTTTGCAATTTTGTGATAGTTGGTGAAATACTTGTGACTTCAGTAATACAGTAGAAAACGGAATGTGCCAACTGAGCGAGATATGAATTATGTGAAGAATTTTGAATTTAGTGAGGCAGTCTCATTAGCAGAGTCCTGAGAATCTCTACTCAGAACTAATAGATTACGCTTCTGGAGTATCAATTTATTTCTGTATGGAGAAATTATGGTTAAACTGTGGTAGGATCCTTAGCAAGTGTTTGAAAGTCAGCAGGAACCCCTTTCTCTGGTTTTTATAATTGCATCCAGTTGAATTCAACTCAGTTCATTTTGAATCACTTTTATTGTATTTGTGGGCCAAAAATATGGTGCTAGATTATGGAGAGATAAATTAGTAAAATAACATCATTAAAAAATAATTGTGGCTCTGCTACTCCCTCATTGTGTAAGTGTGGACAAGTTACTGAACTTTCTCTAGATTCAATTTTCTTACTGAAAAGTGGATGAAAAACTGTAATAACAGTGCCTATTTCCTAGGGTTATTGAGAGGATCACGTGAGATATAGCACGTGGGCAGCACATAGTTAACTTCTTAATAAATATCAGCTAATATCAAAAGTGGCCACAAAAGCTTCTTCTCTAGCTGTGGAGGGGAAATCACGCACTGAGGACCCCTTCCTTACTTGCCTGCACCAGGTGCGGGCAAGCTGTCCTGTTGTTTGTCCTCCTAGCTCCTAAGGGATGTGGTGTCTGGAGGGATGACAGGTGCATCCAGCTACAGATGGAAAGGTGCTGTGTCCAAGGTGATCAGGAGCTTGGGATTAGCACAGTTTATCAGCTGTGAGGTTTTGGTTAAACTGCAACTTGAGTTGTCTTAACAATTAGAAAAGTTGTCATTGCAGGTAATGGAACATCCGGTTTCTGTTGCTGCATGAGCCATTAAGGTCCTAGGTTCTTTCCATCTTTCCAGAGTTGGTTTCATTCTCATGCTGTGAGGACAGGCAAAGTGCAAAGCATTCAAATTTCACATGTTTAGAAGAGGAGGAGAAAGGATTTCTTTGTCTCTTCTGCTAGAAGTCCAGTAGCCAACGTCTGTCATCTCATGTCATACGTGGGTCACATGCCACGCCTGGACCAGTCGCTGTCAAGAAGAACAGAATGGCCCTCATACCCTGGAGCATGCAGGAGATAAGCCTTTCTCAGGGTCCAGGGACTGCAAGGGGGAAGGAGGCTTAGGCTACATTGCGGTGACCTGGGCAGTATGGAGAGGGTGCTTCCTGGGAAGGGGCCAGCGATGCATGCCAGAGGCACCCAAAAGTGCATGGCAGCCAGGAACACCACACACAGCTTGCAGATGTGCTGGCAACCTGAACTGAGAGGTCAGCCTTGACACGTGGTAGTCGGGAGGCACGAGCTGGTGGTAAAGGGTGGATTATGCAGAGGGAAGAACAGGACAAGGCAAAGGGGTGTAAGCGAGGGAGACTGGCTTCTTCCCAAGAGGGGTGGCAGGAACTGCTTTTGCTCTTCCACCTGGGGTGACCAGTAAAACCTGAGAGAAGACATGGATAGTAGCTATCAAGCTGCAAAGGACAGTGACCTTGGAGAGAGGGGACCTAAAATTGTTTGGCTTAATCTTTTGAGAGTGTTTGCAGGTCA
>PVJX010046860.1:0-12131 GCA_004027295.1 Dolichotis patagonum | reverse complement strand
TCTGAGCCGAGCACAGCTCTGCACAGCAGAGGCACAGTGAGGAGAACCTCCCTAGCGGGAGTTACACTTTCGTTGACATCAGTTCTGTCAATCATACTTTCAGTAAAGTCCTGCACAAAATCTTCATTCATAAGGCCTCTCTCCTGCTGTATCACATCCTGAGAATAGGGACACTTTGGAAGTCTGTATAAATTGATCACATTTATACAAGTAAGTTTCTCTTATGTTAAATCTGACACTTATAAGGAATTAATCAGTCATTAAAGCATAGCATTTAAGGAGCTTCTGAATTCTGAGGTCTTCCCACAGCCAACCAGGCCGTGTAAAGGAATGAAGGCTACTTCGCATCTCGGGTTCTACAGGTTCCCTCCAGTGTGGACCCTCTGATGGTAGACGAGATGTGACCTCTGACTGAAGCCCTTACAGCAGATGTCACATATGTAAGGCCTCTCTCCGGTGTGGACCCTCTGGTGTGTGTGGAAATGCGAGGCCTGACTGAAGCCCTTCCCACACTGCTGACACGTGTAGGGCTTCTCTCCAGTGTGGACCCTCTGATGAGCACTGAGACCCGCACTCCAACTGAATTCTTTCCCACACTCCTCGCACTTAAATGGTTTTTCACCAGTGTGGATGATCTGGTGGACTTGAAGATTTGACCTCTGGCTGAAGGCCTTCCCACACGTGTCACATTTATAAGGTTTCTCACCAGTATGGACTCTCTGGTGGGCCTGAAGGTGTGAGGCCTGGCTGAACCGCTTCTGGCATGCGTTACATTTGAATGGTTTCTCCCCGGTGTGGACACTCTGATGGGCTTGAAGGTTTGAGGCCTGACTGAATCCCTTACCACACTCCTCACACTTATAGGGTTTCTCTCCAGTGTGGACTCTCTGATGATTGTGGAGATTCAAGCTCCAGTTGAAGCGCTTCCCACACACTTCACATTTGTATGGTTTTTCTCCGGTGTGGACTCTCTGGTGGGCTTGAAAATAGGAACTCTGACTGAAGCCTTTCCCACACACATTGCATTGAAAAGGCTTCTCTCCCGTGTGGACCCGCTGGTGGCTCTGGAAACTGGAGGCTGAACTAAAACCCTTTCCGCACTCCTCGCATTTATACGGCTTCTCTCCCGTATGCACCCGCTGGTGGCTATGGAGATTAAAGCTCAGGCTGAAGCACTTTCCGCACTCGTCACACTTGTACGGTTTTTCCTCGGTGTGGACTCTCTGGTGGGTATGAAGATTCGAGCTACAGCTGAAGCGTTTACCACAGTCGCCGCATTTGTATGGCTTCTCTCCGGTGTGGATTCTTTCGTGAGCCTGAAGATGGGACCGCTGAGTGAAGCCCTTCCCACATACCTCGCATTTGTAAGGTTTCTCCCCGGTGTGAACCCTGCAGTGAATGTTAAGGTCGGTGCTGCGACTGAAGCCCTTTCCACAACTGTCACACCTGTAGGGTTTCTCTCCCGTGTGAATAGGCAAGTGAGCATACAGGTGTGAGCTCTGATTAAAGCTCTTACCACACTCAGGGCACGTATAGGGCTTCTCCCCAGTGTGAACTCTCTGATGAGTCTGCAGATTTGAGCTCTGACTGAAACCTTTGCCGCATTCGTGACACCAGTAGCGCTTCTTCCCCGTGGGGACGTCTGGTTGAACGGGAAGACTGTAACTGGCGTCCTCCTCGGGTGCACCGCACCCAGGGGACGTCTGTCCCAAGTGCACCTGCTGATGGCATTCAAGGCTGGAGCTGTCACTGAAAGCTGCTTTGCATTCCCTAGGCTGGTACAGTCTCTGTCCGGTGTGGATACAGTGCTGGGTGAGTGGCGACACCTGCAGGACGTCTCTACCACAAGTGCCGCTGCTGTCAGCTTCCTCCGTTTCGTGCACTACAGAATCACCATGGTGCTGGGAGACGCAACTTAAAATGTCAACACACGGAACCAAGATACAGAACTTGCTCTTCATCTGAGGTGGCTTATAGATTTTCTGGTGGCTCTGCGTCTCACTGAGATATATTTTACTCCAAGGACTCTGAGCGCTTTTGGTTGGAAATTCTTGATTTTCAGTAACACTGGAATGATCCCCTAGAAGATTCACAAGACAGCTGTCCTCTACAGATGCCTCATAAGAGTCTTCCGCCCCCACACGGCAGGAGGAGTCACACTGCTTGGCGAACCAAGAATTCTTTCCTTGAATACTTGTTATGGAGTCCTGACTTTGGGTTAGTTTGTTTAGAACGTGTCTCTTGATTTGCCAGTGTGAAAGTTCTGCCAGTGAAAAGCACCTCAACCCTGCTTCACGAAGAATCTCCATCTTGATTGGGTTCCTGCTTTCTGAAAGGACAAAAAAATTAAGGAATTAAAAACAGAAAGTGACATCAGCAAGGAAGCAAGTAGGAAGCTCAAAGTCTCTATTTCTCTTTGGCAACATTTAAAAAAAAAACTATAGGCAAGCTAAAATAAATTTGTAGAGCAAGGCGTAGTCGCGCATTCCTGTAATCCCAGCACTCGGGAGGCTGAGGCAGGAAGACTGTTGCAAGTTCGAGACCAGTTTGGGCAACAAAGCGAGTCCAAGGCCAGCCTGGACTATACAGCGAGACCCTGTCTCTAACATAACATAACATAACATAACATAACATAACATAACATAAAATAAAAACTTGTAGGAACTCTGAAAAGGTTTATAGCAACACAGAGAATGTTGAATCAAGAAAAAAAGCCACATTAAAAATAATAGGAAATTTAGGAGTGGTCCAGGGTGAGGCCTTGGGGTCTTCTCTGGTCTCTTCTGAGCATGTGTCTTACTGGGTCTGTTGTGTTTCGCCCCAATGTTCGGTTTACTCAGCTACTTTGCATGGTCTTGGCATGGTGTGGGCTGAAGGAACCCGTGGTCCAGCGCCCTCCCTCACACTGGAGGGAGCAGGAACACCTCACTTTGCACTACCCTAACCTGTCTGGGGGTTACACAAACACTGGGATGCTTTGCCTGACGCACAGTCAGGATGAGAAGATGCCCTAGAGAGCAACAGTGGGCACCCCTCAGCAAAACAGCAGAGATCACAGACCTGCGGCAGCCGAGGCAAGAGTACGTGTAGGGACAGAGCAGAACACCAAAGGCCCTGCGAAGCCAGGGTCTGGTGTCTGAGAAATTCAGACTTTCTAAAGCACCTGTGTGTAAGAGGAAGATGGAAAGGCAAACACCCACCTCAGGCAAGACACAGGCACAGAAAATACCAGAGACCTCAGCTCTCACCTGGGCAGACCACATGGCTCACTACACGCTCCGGCAGTCAGTGAAGGCCTTGCCTCGAAAACAGGAAGAAGGCAAAGACTAGAACAGGCAGGCTTGTTTTCAAGTGCTAATAGTCAACAAAAGATCTGACGACATACGAAGAAACAGGGAACAAGAGCTCACTCAAAGGTGCAAAATAAAATCTCCAGAAACCAACTTAAAGCAGCCCTGGACTCTGACTTACCTGACAATGATTTTAAAATTATTTTAATATGCTCAATGAGCTACAGAATACCGAGCACCAAATAAAGTCAAAAATGACAACGAGCAAAACAAAACTATCAGCAGAGGTAGAAAATAGGAAACTTAATAAAACAGAAATTCTGATGCTGAAAAATAAATAAAAATTGAAAATCTGAAGAAGAGTGAGTGAACTTGAAAATGGACTGAAGACCAACTTTGACAGAATTTATGGATCGTCATCAAGCAGATGATGAACACATAGCGGGAGTCTCAGAAGTAAGGGGGAACTAATGTGATTAAAGGGGGGGAAACTCCCACCCTGGGGAGAAGGAATGAGTATGAAAATCTAAAACTCTAAGACTAAACCCCAAAAGACTCACACTGAAATGTAATTGAACCATCAGAGACAAAGACACATACCAGGGACCGTCAGGAAAATTATGAACAGATTTCTCAGCACAAAACTTGCATGCCAGAAGGCAATGAGATGATTTAAAGTCCTGGCAAAAACCAAAAACTGTCAACTGAGAATATTATGTCCAGAAAGACTGCCTGTCTTTTGAGAATAGAGGGAGGGCCAGGGATTTAGCTCAGTGGCATAAATGCCTGCCTTGCAAGCGCACGGTTGTGAGTTCAATCCCCAGTACTGAAAAATAACATCAAATAAAATACGGGGAAAAAACTGGGCATGGTGGTAATGCCTATCATCCTGCACTGAGGAGGCAGAGGCAGGAGGATCACCTAGAGTTCAAGGCCAGCCTGGGCTAGTGAGTCCAATGCCAGCCTGAAACACACAGTGAGACCTTATCTCAAAAAAGAACTGTGTGTGTGGGCCACATACTCAGACAAACAAAACCTCAAGGAGAGGCTTCTCACAAGCCCTGTGCTGTAAGAAATGCTAGACGAAGTACTTCCAGTTGAAAGGACACTGAATGGTAACTCAGAGCCCTACGAAAACAAAGCTCTACACTGGAAGTAACTCTTGGGAAAATACAAAATCCATACTATAATGTGATTCAGCTTTAATTTTGTTACAGGATTTAAAATGCACACAACATTTTAGGTCTATGTCAATGGGTATACAATATACAAAGATGCAGTCTGTTGACCTTAGTAATATAAAAGAGGGGGCAAAGGTGTAAAACAATGTTGCAGAACGTGATTGAAGTTAATTTTATGATGTTTTATGTAATCTTCAAGGTAACGGCAAAATAGCTAAAGAAAACAAATAAGACCAGTTTGGGACTGGAGATTTAGCTCAGTGGCACAGTGCTTGCCTGGCAAACATGGGATCCTCAGTTTGATTCCTGGTATCCTCCCAATAAAGATCAAAGTTTGCACTACAAAAAAATCCCCCCCCCAAACCAAAAACCAAATAAACAAAAACAGCAAGCTGGACATAGTGGCCCACACCTATAATTCCAGCACTCAGGAGGCTGAGGCAGGAGGATTGCCATACATTTGAGGCCAGTTTGGGATACCTAGAGAGTTCAAGGATAACCTGGACTACAAAGCAAGACCTCGTCTCAAGAACAA
Organism: Dolichotis patagonum; assembly: GCA_004027295.1. Taxonomy (NCBI): domain Eukaryota; kingdom Metazoa; phylum Chordata; class Mammalia; order Rodentia; family Caviidae; genus Dolichotis; species Dolichotis patagonum. The sequence goes on along the minus strand of PVJX010046860.1, from coordinate 7,125 downwards.
AACATTAAGAAAGGGACAAAAATGCTATAACGACAAAAAACCAAAATGTCAACAGTTGTCACAGTGTGCAACCATAGTGCACAGAATGAAAAATTACTTGGTATGAGACTTAGTTTAATCACCAGCGAGGCCAGGGGGCTATCTCAACTGAGAGTGTAGGGGAGACTTCCAATAGTAGCACCGAAGCCAGCCGGGAACTCTCTTGGCTTTTATTCAGCATATCAGTTAAGAGATAAAAAGAAGAGCAGTTTGGGCAAGGAGCTGCCTGTTTCTTGGGGAAAAGGGAAGGACCAGAGCCAGAGACAACACGCTTCATTAGTCCAAACTTGTTTAACATTCACTTCTCGCACAGCCTGTGTGCTTTTGCTCCACAGTTTAACCATTCACTTCAGTCAAGTCCCCCACAAACAGTAAGTCCTGCTATAAATGTTAACAGAGTAAACTCTCCAATAAAAAGATACAGACTGAAAAGATGAATTTAAAAACTAAGAACCATGCAAGCTTAAATATCGCATGGTTTCTCTTATACAAGAAGCCCAAATTATACATAAAGAGCAAAATAAAAGATAACAGGGAGCAGGGAGATAGATCTTTCTGAATGGGGCAGGGAGGAAAAGGGGATGAAGAAAGAATTATGATTTGTTACATACCCCACAGAAGAAATGTGAACATTACGTTCTGCAATCGTGTACAAATTTTAAAAAATAAAATAACTATATGAGAAAAAAAGAACTAAGAACCAATATAAGTTTTGCTCTAAGGCCACAAATACGTTTATAGTGAAAAAATGGAAGAAGATATTCACGCTCAATAATTAAAAACAAGCAGGGGTAGCTGTACTAGTATCAGATAAAATGGGCATTAAGTCAAAAAAAATTTTAAGATGTAAAGAACATTATTTAATGATTAAACTCAACTCCCCAAGACTTAACAATTATAAACATACAGCTGCAGCGTGCTGTGAAGTTAATACCACTGTATACTGAAAAATGGTTAAAATGTTAAAGTGTGTTATATATTGTACAACTAAAAAACATAATAAGCGAGTGAGTCTGGTGGTAAGAGCTTGGACATTATTTAAGGCACATTAAGGGCAGAGAGTAAAAGGAAGTATTTTAAGCAGGCTGGACACATGAGACCGCTCATGAAATGACTTCTGAGCAGATGGATGAATGAAGAAAAGGGCTGGAGGGTTATTGGATTCCAGCCAGAGAAAAGGAGGAAAAGGCTGGCACACAGAAACATAATGATCATATTTGAGGGTGAAGAGACAAAGAAGCGGGAAATGACGAGGAAAACGTGGTGAAGTCAGGAGAATGAACAAAGCTTTGGGACCTTCCACGGCCCTTAGAAAGATGGGTTTAGTTAGTGAATGGGAAGCCTGGGGAGGGTGGGAGGGGAAGGCGTGGCAGTTAGGACAGTCAAAAGGCCTCTCTGGTTGGCAGGTGAAGAGATCACTCCAAACGGGGGCAGACCCAGCGGACGGCCACCTACCGGGCTCCCACCTTCACGCATGCCTACCTCTTCGGGTTTGGATCTCCATCATCCAAAGCTTTTCCTCTCTCTCCAACTGGTATATCATATCTGGTTTGAAGGACTGGTGTCCTGTGAAATGACACGATTTACAGGAAAATGTTAAAGGCAAAGAGTACTGAAGGGCTGGGGATATAGCTCAGTGTCACAACGCCTGCCTGGGAAGCATGAGGTCGTGAGTTTGATTCCTGGTACCAAAAAAAAAAAAAAAAGTACTGAAAAATTTTGGTTCTCATCCCAGAAGTGTCTACCCTGCTCCACCAAGCAATACTTATTAAACATTTTTATCGTGACACAGTGTACAAAAAATATACTTAATGCCATTAGAAAGACAAACTACTGAAATAAGAGATTCAATGCTCTGGGGGGTTTTGGGCTTTTTTTTGTGGTACTGGGGATCGAACTCATGACCTCACACTTGCCAGGCAGGAGCTTGTGCCGCTGAGCTAAACCCCCAGCAATGATCTTTTTCTACCCAGTGTGCTTTCCTCACATCCCAGGTCTCACACCACTTACCGCAGTCACTACAATTCCTGCTATGACACAGGCAGCGCTGACATTACCACTCTTATTTCATGACACAAATGCTGGTTACTGAATTTCACGATCCACCAATGGATTACACTTTATAAAGAGATAAGAAACAGGGACCTGGGGACTGCTGAGGGCTCCTGTTCATTTGTGCTTCATTTACAAAGGTGAATTTGCCTTGGAACAAAGATCAGTGACTCTGTCTCTATACTTTAGGAGGACAAGAAAACTGCTGCGAGGAATTTCACTGCGGGGAACTGTCCTGGGCAGAGGCCCAGGGTGCTGCTAACTAGACTGTGACAAACTATCCTGCCCCAAATACCACCAAGTGAACAGCACCAAGATGGAGAAACTCTCCTCAGGGAGATGGGGCCAAATGGTGCAGCGAGGGGCCCTCACCCACGGCGAGCAGGTTCCTGAAGTTCTCCAGCATCACGTCCCGGTACAGCTTCCTCTGGGCAGAGTCCAGCAGCCCCAGCTCCTCCTCGCTGAAGACCACGGCCACGTCCCCGAAGGTCACCGCCTCCTACAGCATCAAACATGTGCTATTGTGATTTTGTACTCACTGGCCACCCAAACCATACCAAAAATGCTGTGTGTGTGTGCACGCGTGTGTGTGTCTCATGATAAGGGCTTGAAAAAAATGTCTGGCACATGCAATATGGTGCCCTTTAGATACTTAATTCCCTAGCACTGTCATTGTTCAATCACGTTTTCACATCTTTTATAATATGAGAGTGCCAATCTTGTCAAAAATGTTGTTGATATTGTACCAGTCGGGTCAGCAGTGCCAATCTCCTCTCACTGGGCAGTATGGACCGAATGGACCTTATCCAAAAATCCAAAATGCTCTGAACTGGACATTTTCTGAGAGGTGACACCACTGAAAGAGTTTTAGAGCATCTGGAATTTCAGGTTAGGGATGCGTGGCCAGTAAAGTCTGTGCCACTATTTCAAAATCCAAAACTCTCTGAAACCTGAACCACTGCAGGTCCCAAGCCTTTCGGATAAGGGGTGCTCAACTAACTCCCCAAGGCAGATAATGTAGTTCATTCTCTGCGTTCCCAGGAACATGCCGTATCCACAACCACGGCAGCACTCAGGGCCCAGGTGAGGGGCACAGCTCCGGAAACGGCCTTGGTGAACAGTCTTAGGCACTTGGCTGAGCCTCTAACTTCCCAGCACCGTGGCTTCCTCATTGGTGTCAAAGGACTATACATCATGAGGTCCCTGAAGAGATGAAGGAACGGACTTAGCACAGTATCCGATATGGTGCCCCAAAATGCCAGGATCATCACCATCACTATTTGATTGTGTTCATGGCTACCTAGTAGTCTATAAAAGTGATTATCTATAATGTATAGATCATTACAAATAAACAATTCAGTAACTTTAAAATTATAAAACAATGCTGCAAGAAGCATTTTTACGTAGATCTCAGCCAACTTTGGTTATTTTGTTACAATAAGGGCCTTAAAAAAATACATCTTCATTTTGCTCATATAATGGTTACTTTCCCAATTAACTTGTCTTGTAAGAGCACATAAGTATCTTTGATTCGCCATTATTTTTTTCAAATATTGAATAATTTGGCAACCAATAAAAACAGTACTTTTTAAAACTTCCATTTACTTAATTAAAAATGCATTTATGTATCATTTATCCCTTTACTGTCTTGGTCCTCCTGGGGTGACTTATGTGTCCGGAAGATTCCAATCACGAATACTAAACCTTTCAGGCAAAGGTAATTTCCCATGCCTATCTGTTGTCTGCCTTACAACTCTATGTGTGGTGTTTTTCAGCATGGAAATTGAGATGTCTTTAGGGAAAAATTCTGGTTTTTGCCTTTGTTTTGGAGTTCTGAGCATGTATGCGCTCACTGACCAGAGGACACGTCTGGCAAAGAGCCACCCTAGGAGGGGAACAGGTGAGGACAGTGTTACTTCTGGAGCCCTCATCCACCGGGACGCACCAGGGACACACGGAAATCAGCTTCAACTTCAGGTCCCCGAGTGCTGAGCTCCTTCGTGTTCTCTCATCGCCTGAATGGTTATCTGAAAAACCTGCTTAGGCATTAAAAATGTCAGCATCGGCTGGCACCCAGTGGCACCGTGCGGACATCAGCAGGTATCGAAAGGTTTACAAATCCCTCTCTTCACCCAGCTAGCTGATCCATGCGGTAAAGCCTGGAAAGTCCCTACAGCTATTGTTTTAAAAATAAATATGTACTACCTTAAAACACATGTTTAAAGGAGATAATTAACTATAAAGACAACTTAGAATTAAGGAAAAAATTCTAGCTGTTCTTGTTTGCTAACACAACTTCCTCTGAGGTCACCCTCGTCTGCGTCCTGCTAAACCAAGCCACATATAACTCCTTCCACAAAATGAGGCACCATACATGGGAAAGCAACAAGTTTCTAGAACGTCAAGCACAAAATACAGAATCTTCAGAATTCTTCATTGGGGAAAAAAAGCAGAAAACTGTCAGTGCAAACGTCTCCCAAACAGCAAAATTCATAAAGCACAGGAATATGAAGAATGGAGAAAAATAAAAGCAGGCAAACTATGGAAAAAGAAGTGACCGTTGAAAGTGTAGGTGAACTAACACACAAACTGAAAGCTCAAAACTGTACCCAAAGTATGGCTATGAATATATACCTGTATGTGCACTGGGAAGGAATAGGGAAATGAAGGCAGCTGATTTTTAAGCATGCTTATAATGTTTTTCCTTTTAAACGAAATTTAATTTTTCACGCTGTTATTTGGAAATAAAAGGCAAGAGCCTGGCATTTAACACTGCCTCTGGTAGCCACAGACTTTTCCCAAGGATGATAAAAATGAGATGTCATTTTAAGAAACATAAAGACAAACAACTTACCTGGAACTTGGTCATTGTTCTCTTTTTCCTCCGGGAAAAGGCAGAGCCTGGGCAGTCGGGCTGCGGAGGGGAAAGACATCGTGAGAGCTGCTGGGGTGCAGTTAGACCACGGCGTGCTTTGGAGGAACAGGTGCTTCTTTCTCCAGCCACACAGCTGCCCTCAGCTTGGTGAGAAAAAGGGCCTGATTTCCACCACACGTCCGAGTCCCCTCAGCCAACTCCTTCGTTCACAAACAACCCTTCTAACAGTTCTAACTTCAACGCTTCTTGACATCATAATGAGGCCAAAATGCCCGGGTGCAAATTCTGCCATTTCCATTTATTTTCTACCAACTAGCAGTGTGAGGCTTGAGCATATTATTAATGTCTCTGAAACCCGCCACAGCTCCCTACCTGTAAATGGGCTAATAATGTCAATAATATCTACTTCCTGTAGTGTCAAACAAGCAGGTGCTGCTATGCTTCAAAAAACTGCCTATTGGAATGTGCTTTTTTTAAAAAAAAAATTAATTTTATTTTGTTTTCTTTAAAACAGGGTCTCACTATGCATTTCAGGCTGGCCTTGAGCTCACTTTGCAGCCCAGGCTGGTCTTGAACTTGGAAGGATCCTCCTGCCTGTCTCCTGAGTGATGGGATCACAGGCGTTCGCCACCACGCTCGGCTGGAATGTGCTTTTCAGAAACTCAGAAACGACTGTTTTGTGTCATATGCGCAACTGTCACCCTCAGAAGTCCGTAAGTGTGAGCAGGTGTCTCATATACAATTTATTTCATCAATAACAGTAAGTTATCATGGATTTCTTCTCTCTGAAAAGTATAATTACTTGCAAAGGATAACCTGGATGCAACTGACCAAAGTGTCTTTTCTCAAATGCAAGAAACCTGCAACTAAGAAACTAAATTTTGTGTTGCATAAGGCCTTGCATTATGTCACACACTCTGCAAATCTGTGATAGCGCTAGCTTCTCTGTCCACTATGAACACACGACATGCCCCCATACTCTTGTTGAAAGAAATCTCCTCCTTCCGAAAGAGGCAGCTCCAACGAGTTTAAAAATTTGGGTACAACCCCAAAGCAGGCAAGGATCAAAGAAAAGGGGCAGCGGCTGGGCAGGTGGCGCTCCACTCTATCCTGGGCTCAGAAGAGCCTGACAACAGCGGCGCCTCCCCGATGATTACCGCGGAATTAAAGGGAACCTCTAACACTTTACTCTGTCCTACGCATTATTTCAAAGCATCTTACACATGTACGATTTCCTGTAATTCTCACAAAAAAAGCAACCTGGAAGCCATGAATCCTTGACGGCCACGAGGAAACTAAGCCAAGGCGGGAAGAAGTGACCTGCCCAGTGTCTGCCGCGGGGAAGGGGCAGGGCTGGCCTGAGTGGAGGGGAGACCCAGGGCAGCGGAGAGCGCGGGAGACCCTCGGACTCGGGGCGCGCACGAGCCGCCGCCCCCCGACCCCCGTCACTCCCCTGGCTTCTCTTCCTCAGGCCACGGACCCAGGATCCGCCAGCCGCGCGCCCAAGCCGAGAGGGCTCGAAGAGGTCGCTGAAGCCCGCGGCGCGCTCACCTTCCCCCCAGCGAAATCACCAAGCCGAGCTCTCCTTCTGGGACCGGAAGTGCCTCCGCCCGCCCACAGCACCCGGACTCCATTTCCCAGAACCTCTAAACGGAAGTGCTTCCGCGCTGCCGCACCACTGGGACTACATTTCCCACAATGCTCGTGGATGGCTGGTTTCTGTATTGACTCAGGCGAGTCATTTCTCTAGTACTGTCAGATTTCTTTATTCATCTCTTAAAGCGCACGAAAAAGCGATGGGTAATTTTTAAAATATGCAACGGTATAAGAAACCTGTATTATGAAAATAAATTAACACTGCCTGAATTGTTTAGGGAAAGCAAAGCGTAGATTAAATGCGAAAGTAAGAATGATTTTGGCTGAGTTGGGTTGAGCATAGAACTTAACGTACACCGCATTTCAAACTTGGAACAAATTGCTTGTTGAAAGACAGAAATTGAGTTTACTGCTGTAGGGGAGAACCCCAATTTTCCTGATTCTGCTAGTCTTTTGTATTGTGACCCAATTTTTGACAAAAACAATCTAAATGAGGAAAGATATATTTTGTCTCATGGTCAGCTAGCTCTACTGCTTTTAGGCCTGTGGTGAGGAAGAAACAT
>PVJX010046859.1:0-12126 GCA_004027295.1 Dolichotis patagonum | reverse complement strand
TTTCTGTACCTTGAGTACCTACCTACTGCCTAAATCAAAGTCTAGTTAAATTAGAAATCTAATTTAGTCCAGCAAGAAATTTCCTAGTTTCAGCCAATCACTAACAACCCACACTTACTACCCATGTTGCAGAATAGAATTGTTTCAACATTGTATAGGTTCGAGTGCCCCTGACTCATGAATCATCTTTTGTAAAAAAACAGGCTGCTAAATTTAAATTGTCTGAAAGTTTCTTTTAACTTAAACAAACATCTCTTTCCCAATAAGAAAATGGCTGTGGTGTATCCATTACATAATCAATTATTTATTCAGGTAGATACGATGCACTTCAGGGCTTCTGATTGCTGGTCGTATTGGATCAATAAAGCAAGAGGAAAAGCAAGACTATTTTAGTGCCTAGTACAAGTGTGGTGTATATCACATTATGGTAAATTAAGTCCGACCCAAAATGCAGTTAGTAATTTTTGGCATTTTTCAAAATATTTGAAGCGATAATTCTCTCAGAGTGAATTTGATTGCATTTACTTCCTGGATACAGCAAGAACAGGAACAAAAGTGAGAAACAACTTTTGATTCATTTTGCAAGTTTAGGTTATGAGTAATTGTGCTGCCCCTCAAACCTGAGCAGTCTGGTATATACAGTGTATTAAATCCAGAAATTTAAATCAGGTCCCTTCCTCCACATTAAAATTTGCTACTTGCAACAATGATTCATTCAAGCATTTTGGAGATCGATCCTGGAGAAATGATCATGTGCCTCAGGAAAGCAAAGCATAGGTGGAGGGAGGGGGCGGTGTCCTTGGGCTGTGGCCCCTGCCATCCATCATTAGCATGGACAGAGAGGAGACGGCCTTTAATAGAAACTGGCTAATTTCTTCAGAAATATCTCATTAGGTCCACCCTTCCTGAGCTGCTTCTCCATTAAAATGTGATAAATGAATTCTGCCATTGCCAATTCCAGCCTGTCCTTCTTTCCCCTAATGAAATGAAGACACGTCATGCTGGCAAGCACTCAGGATAGAAATAATTATTCATGGGACGCAGCAGTTACCCAGCCCATCACTTCCCCGCAGACCTTGGAGATGCAATGTTCAGAACCCTGAAAGTGCTTTGAAAAGATATTTGCTTTTATTTTATCAACACCACCACCCAGGGTGGGTATAGGTTTGCACACACTCTCTTTCATCGTTTAACACAATTTGTTTTTCTGCAGCTAGATAGTGTGCATATGTGATTCAATACAGTTATTCACTGATTTTAAATATAAATCAAGTTCAAATTAATGTTGCTTTAAAGTGGAAAATTTTAAAAATGATATATGATTAAGTGGTAATATATTTTATATTCTGATTTTCCTTTTCAAACATTAGTTTTATGACTTGATAGGCAAAGCTTTAGCCCCAAACAATATAATTCATTTTTATATAGTTTCTGATTTTGCTTTTTGCATTAGCAATTTGACTGATGTGTTTCCCTCTATTAAAAGTTACATTTGTTAGTTTGTTGGCAAGTCTTCACTTTTGAGAAAAACTAAGAGGTTTATTCCTACATTTTAAAGTCTGTAGTCTTATGCGGTACTCCTCTGTTATCAAATTTTGCACCATGGAACCCACAATTATAAAAGGATCTGGAACTCTCTTATACTAAAATGTAAGGAGATATAATTTCAAAATTACTTCTGTGAAAGGAATATTTTATTTGGCAGAGTACCAGACTTTAATTTCTCCCCATTATGGTAAAATTATACACACACACACACACCACCACCACCACCACCACCACACATACACACTTATGTGAGACAAAAGTTTTATCTATTTTGAGAGGTTTTTTGCAAGGTTTCCCAACAGATATCTTATTGTTCTAATATATACCTCATAACAGTATCATGTACAATAGCACTAAAATTTATAGGTACCAGCACAACATTGGGATTAAATTAAAAATTCTAATTTTTATAAAATCCACCATGAAAAAGCATACACTGGAAAAAATATTTTGTTTCTCTTTGAATATTAGTTATTTCCTGTCATACCATTTTTGTAGGTTTATTTTAAAGCTCTTGAGTGGAAAGTCAGTTATTTTTGATAACAGAATTGTATTAGTCCACTCTCTGTTGCTATTAAAAAAACCTGGAAATGTTAGTTATAAAGAAATTAGATTAAAGTTGAACATGATAGCACATGATTATAATCCAAGCTACTCAGGAGGCTGATGCAGGAGAATTGCAGGTTCAAGGCCAGCCTGACTACATAATAAGACTCATCTCATAATGAAAATTAAAAGGGGTACAGTTACAACTCACTGCAAAGGGTTTAATCCTCAGTATCACTGACCACTAATGAAAGAAAGAAAGAAAGAAAGAAAGAAAGAAAGAAAGAAAGAAAGAAAAGACCAAAGCAGTTTGCTTAGCTCACAGTTTTACAGACCAAGAGTTCAAGACCAAACAGCTTTGTCTGTCTTACCCTGAGTGAAAGCCTATGTGTCTGCTTCCCAAAGGACAGGGGCTCATACAGAAGAGAATGTATGTCAGAAATATAAAGAGAATCAAGGGCAGTCTTGGTCGTTTTTATAAGATGCACTTCTGGGAGCTTATCAAGGTCCTCTACGAACTACATTAAACAGCACCAAGGGTGCTGTTTCTAAGGACCTCATTACTTGCCACTAGGTCTCATTTCTTAAGGGTTCCACCTACCTACACCATCACACTGAAGACTGGGCTACCAGCATAGGAAGCTTCAAGACACACTATCAAACCATAACCAATCCGTAATAAGAACTAAGGTCAGTCTTAGTTTACTGAATTAATAAAACTGTGTATTTTATAGCAAAATATCAGATGCATTGTCATTTTTAGCTTTTAAAACAAATCATGGAAATATGTAGACAAATATGTTATTTTCAAATTATATTCAGAAACTGACAGAAAGAATGACCAATTTCTCATCCAGCTTGAAAAGAATAGGGTGAGATGAATTTCTACTCCATTTTCTCAGTGTCTTAGAAGGCATTAAAAATGTAGCTGTAAAAGACAGATCTCTCCCTACTTTTTTAAAACAAATCTAAAAACCTTTTAAAACAAATCTAAAAACATTAGCCTCATTCAGAGGAATAATTGAGAGGTCATACGTAAAGCTATTAACAGTGCTTTTCTGTAAATTACTTTATAAAATTAAACATACTCAAAAATCCTTCCTTACAAATAATCAAGACTATGATTTGAAGCCGTCATTCTTGACTCTTGGTACTTTAATAAGGATAATCATTATAATTAATATTAAGAACAAAGTTAGCATACTATAATTACTGAGGAATTGCTATTAACCTGTCAATATGCTCACAATTTTACAAGAATTATCCCATTTCATTTTTGAGACACTGTGAACTCACTTGCCCAAAGTCACACTCAGCTCAACCTCAGTAGTTCCATGTTTATGGTTTAGCTCTCTCTGCCTCTTGAGCTCTACATGCATGTGGAGATATTCTTCTGACTGATCAAGAACCTTTCATTTATATTTCATCTTTTTAACTCTCATCTCAGGACCCTTGTTCCTCCGGCTATCTTCAGTTAAACAAAGATGATTCACTTTAAGTGTTTTCCAGCAAGACAATGTCATTTAATTCAAAATGTATCTGAGAATTTGAAAACATTGTTGGATGACACTTGGTGTTTCTAAAGCCCTATTGTTGATGAGTACATTTGCCACCCTCCACAGCTGGCTCACCTGAGAACTGATGGTGGCTCAAGCTGCAAGACAAATATCTCTGCTCAGTTTCACGCAGGAGAGCAGCCTCTGGGGGCTGAGCAGCACTCCTGTGTGCCCAGAGAGGGATGATGCACTTGCTTTAAAACATATTAGCAACTGAACAACTCTAACATCTAGAAAAAGAAGAGCAAGCCAAGCCCAAAGCCAAAGAAGGGAGGAAATTATAAGGATTAAAGCAGAAATTAATGCCATCGAGACTAAGAAAACAGTACAAAGGATCAATGATTCAAAGAGTTGGTTCTTTGAAAAGAATAAATAAAATTGATAAGCCCCTGGCCAACCTTATTTTAAAAAGGAAAGAAAAAACTCAAATTCATTCAATAAGGAATGAAAAAGGTGAAATTACTACAGACTTGGCAGAAATACAGAAGATCAACACCTATTTTGAAAACCTCTACTCTCATAGGTTCGATAACACTGAAGAAACAGACAGATTCCTAGATAAATATGAACTACCGAAGTTGGATCAGGAAGATGTAAAACTGCTGAATACTCCAATTTCTATTACTGAAATTGAAAATGTAATTAAGTCCTTGCCTACAAAGAAGAGCCCAGGCCCAGATGGATTCACTACAGAATTCTACAAGAAATACAAAAAAGACTTAATTCCAACACTCCTGAAACTCTTCAATGAAATTGAAAGGGAAGCAATTCTTCCTAAGTCATTCCTGGAAGCAAATATTATTCTAGTACCAACACCAGAGAAAGAACCAACTAAAAAAGAGAACTATAGGCCAATCTCCCTCATGAACATAGATGCAAAAATTCTCAATAAAATATTGGCAAACAGGATACAGCAAATCATCAAGAAGATTATTCACCCCGACCAAATGGGATTCATCCCAGGAGTGCAGGGATGGTTCAACATATGTAAATCAATAAATGTAATCCACCATATCAATAGAGCCAAAAGTAAGAACCACATGATCATCTCTATAGATGCAAGAAAAGCTTTGATCAGGTCCAACACTCATTCATGATAAGAACCTTACAGAGAATTGGAATAGAGGGTCTTTACCTCAATATGATAAAGGCCATCTATGACAAACCAACAGCCAGCATCATATTAAATGGCCAAAAACTGAAAGCCTTTACCTTAAAATCAGGTACAAGACAAGGATGTTCCCTATCACCTCTCCTATTCAACATAGTACTGGAAATACTAGCCAGAGGAATTAGACAAGAGAGAGAAATTAAAGTAGTAAAGATAGGAAAAAAGGAAGTTAAATTATCATTATTTGCAGATGACATGATACTTTACATAGAAGACACCCAAAACTCCATTGAGAAATTCCTAGATATAATAAATAAATTCAGCAATGTAGCTGCATACAAAGTCAATACTCAAAAATCAATAGCATTCCTATACACTAACAACAAAAGTACTGAGAGAGAAGTAAAAGAAGCCACACCCTTCACACTAGCATCCAAAAAAATGAAATACTTAGGAATTAATCTCACAAAAGAAGTAAAAGAGCTATACAAGGAACATTATAATGACCTGAAAAAGGAAATTGAAGAGAACCTCAGAAAATAGAAAATCATCCCCTGTTCATGGATAGGAAGAAAAACATCGTGAAAATGGCCATTCTCCCAAAATTACTATACAGATTCAATGCAATCCCAATGAAAATACCACTAACATACCTCCTAGATCTAGAGAAATCACTCCTAAAATTCATCTGGAACCAGAAGAGATCTAGACTATCAAAGGCAATTCTAAGCAGCAAAGACAAGGCAGGAGGCATCACAATCCCTGATTTGAAATTATACTACAAAGCTACAGTAATAAAATCAACATGGTACTGGAATAAAAACAGACCTGAAGATCAATGGAATAGATTGGAAGATACAACCACAACCACAAACTCACTCAATCACCTTATCTTTGATAAAGGGGCCAAACATGTTCACTGGAAGAATGACAGTCTCTTTAACAAATGGTGCTGGAAAAATTGGCTATTCATATGCTGAAGACTAAAACTAGACCCATGCCTATCACCATGTACTAAACTAAAATCTAAATGGATCAAAGATCTAAATATTAAAACAGAAACACTAAATCTGTTGGAAGAAAAAGTAGGTAAAAACTTTGAAGATATAGAGGTAGGTAGAGAATTCATGAACAAGAATCAAACTGCATGGGAAATACTTCCCAGAATCAATAACTGGGACCATATCTTGTTAAAAAGTTTCTTCGTGTCAAAAGAGATTTCCAGCAGAGTGAAAAGAAAACCCACAAGTTAGGAAAAAATCTTAATGGACTGTCCCTCAGACAAAGGACTTCTGTCCAGAACTTATAAAGAATTTTAAAAAATCAGACCTTCAAAATTCAAAGACCCAATCCAAAAATGGGCCTCTGACATGAATACACAGTTCTCAGATGAAGAAATACGAATGGCAAATAAATACATGAAAAAATGTTCCATCATCATTAGTCATTAGAGAAACGCAAATTAAAACTACATTGAGATTCCATCTCACCTCAGAAAAAATGGCCAGGATAGAAAAAACCACCAACAACAAGTGCTGGAGAGGCAGTGGGGAAAAAGGAACTCTTCTGCACTGTTGGTGAGAGTGTAGACTGGTGCAGCCACTGTGGAGGTCAGTCTGGAGATTCCTCAAAAAGCTGGGTTTGGAAGTCCCATTTGACCCAGCTCTTCCACTTCTAGGCATATTCCCAGAAGAACTGAAAACATCATACCACAGTGATATATGTGCACCCATGTTTATAGCAACACAATTTGTAATAGCCAGATCTTGGAAACAACCTAAGTGCCCATCAACTAAGGAATGGATAAAAAAGTTGAGGTATTTTTATACAATGGAGTACTACTCAGCTATAAAGAATATCACATTGAGATATTTATAAAGAAATGAACATGACTTGAGACCATACTCATAAGCAAAATAAACCAAACTCACATGTGTAAATACCATATAGTCTCCCTAGTATGAGAGTTGGATAGAGTATATAAGATTGTATGGTAATCATGATTTCCCTTTTCATTGCTTTGAATCCTTTCAATGTTTTCATTCCTCAGTTGGAATGGTTCTATTCTGTTTTGTTTGACTTTATTATGCATGATGGTATGGACAGCTGTTTTGAAGAAAACAGAACATTATGGCAGCCTTTGCTGATTTAATATCGTCTTCCTTAGAAGTCCTACCATGCTTCTACTCTGCTATTACCATTGGTTCTATCATGTTGTGTCTTATTGGGATTTTAATATATGTGATAGTATAAACAAATCTTTTTATTCAAAATGAGATATTATAGTAGCCATTGATCATAGTTATTCTGTTCAGAATGTCCTATAATTCTTTCATTCTCTTTAATGGTTTTATACTATTGTTATGTTTGATATTACTGTATCTGAAACTATGCTCAACTATAGCAGAGAAAGAGATATTTTGACAGCTACTGTTAATGTCCGGTTGTCTTAATGTAAAGTGTTGTGTTGCTTATGTTGTTCTGTTCTGATCTGCTTTATTCTGCCCTCTTTTGTTTTATTCTTCTTAAAATAAAAAAAATATTAGCAATTGAGACCAAAAGATAAATGAAAAGGCCCAATTACAGGAGAAGCTACTAAGATTAGAATGTGTGTAGAGCCAACTAAAAAGCTCCCATATATTGTGGAAGAGAAAATGATTTGCATGGAAATAGTCATAATCCATGCTTTCTACAAAATGAGCACCATTGATTGCCGGCTGAGTATTTGAGATTTACTAGTGCCAAAGGAGCAGTAAATCAGGTCCATATGAATGCATGTCTCTATGATGCCCATATCTTTCACATAAAATAAGAAAGACATTTTTGCCCATGCCTGAAAGATTGGAGGCCAGAAATCTCAACCATTTCCCAACACATCTGCACCAATTACAGTTAAAACAGAATCATTCAGACTTGGGGTGCTCAGCTCTTTCCTCTTCCCCTGGGTGCCTAGTGGCAGGTCTGAACCATTCCAACTTTTTACCTTAAAAAGTTACTTTCTTCATTTTATTGATATTTCCCTGACCCTTTCATTCAATCTTTACATCAAATCCCAGATGACGGGTATTCTGTTGGAAATTCTTTTCCTTTTTGCAGACATGCCCTAAAATAATTATCTTTGGAGGTCCTAGTAGGATTGTGTGGTGGACTGATAACTGGTGGTCAGCTTGTAATACCAGCTGATCTGAATCGGCATGGCCCTGAGTGTGGATGGCCCAGCTGAGGATTGTTGCCAACAACATAAAAAGGACAACTGGAGAGGAAGGAAAGTGGTAGTGTTGGTTCTCCTGGGAGCTGTTGGTTCTCCTAGGAGTATTTGGTTCTTCTGTTGCCATTGGTTCTCCTGGAGGAGTCTGTTGAGCTTCTTTCCTGATATGAACTTGTCTGTTCTCATTAGAGCAGCTAGAGACTTCGTCTCTGAGAATGGCTGTCTCACTTTACCACTCTCATCTTTACTGCTTCCTGGCTCTATAGAAAAAGATGGTGTGTTGCTGATTCTCCAGGAGAAGCTTGTCACACTGGCTTCCTGACAGGAGATCAGCTGTCATCGCTGAGGATGGCTATGGTACTTTTGAGGAGCCCTGGTCCTTACTTTGAGCATTGCTTCCTGGCTCTATTGCAGAACCCTTAAACTACTTGCACAGATCATTCACCCCCCTGGGATAGACTTACTGGCTTTGAACCTTCCAAGCACAGATCTATGAAATAGACTTACATGAGACATTATCTAGGTCTTCAGCTGGACTTATGCAGGCCATAGATGTGGGATCAGGCCCTCAGCTGGATTTTTTGTGAGCTCTTTACTGTGGATAGATTTCCTGCACTTTTCATATTTCAGTCTTTGGGTCACTGTTACAAAATAATTCTGTAAATGATGTGTCCTGTTTCCCTTGAAATCCCTGACTACAACAGATTCCTACCTGCATTGTCCCTTATTTGTCCCTCTTGTCCCCAGGAGTATGTACACAGGTTCAAATCTCCAGGACCCATTCCAGAATCTACCATTTTTGTTTTCCCTATCACTGTATTTATTGCCTACTTCTGTATCAACTTGTTGTTATCTTTAAAGTCCTTATCACACATTGTCTAGTCATTTGTGGTCCTGAACATCTTTTTGTTTCTCTTCCATTGCATCCCAACACCTAGGACACTTTCTAGCATATAATAGGCTCTATAAATAGCTACAGAAAAAAATAATTTTAAGTTATATTTTAATGACAGTATGTCAGATACCATACCCTCTCGAACTTGCACATTCTTCATTACCAAATGAGGGTATTATATAATGGTAATTATGAAGCATAATTATATGATAGAAATTTTGCTTGTGGCATGGTATAAAATAAATGTTTTGTTTAATGGAATATACATGAATATTCCTTTTGAAATAATCTTTAAAAGTCCTTCCTAACTTTATAAAAATCTAGTTTCTGAATGAAAAATTTTCAGTTTAATACAGAAAGGAAGAAGAATCATTATTAAATGGAAACGAACATTTGCAAACATTGTATCATTTATTTTTCATGACTACACTGGTAAATGAGAGATTATACCCATGTGTAAAAATTTAAGATGGGAAAACTTGAAATTCAGAAAGTTAACTGCCTTTGGTTGATCACACTAGTAAAATAAAAGTCATATTTCTAGGTTTTAACTCCAGTTTGGACTATGAGACTTCGAAGTACACATCCTTACATTCTGTTGCACTTTACTGCCTCTACTGGATCAGAGAAACAGACTTCTTTATTTAGGAGTTATCTGAGATATTTTGGAGTGATGATTTGTGAGATTCCAGAGAGTGTTTCCACCTACAACTGGGGATAATTTATGCATTGGCATTTTGTGAACATATTGTTCTTGAGTAGAAATGCAAATTGACTCAATGCATTTGATAGACACAAGTTTTCTTTTAACAGCTGACTCTATGTCTTGTCATTTTTCAAATTCCCATGGGTGTCATCAGAGGGGTAGATGAGCAGCTTATTTAAAAATATGGAAAACAAGGGTTTCTATTTCTGTAACTTTTTAGTTTACTGGAGAGTAATGTTGACATTCCCTAATTTTCAACCAAAAAGAACTGGCTAAAAATATACATTTAAGAAATTGAAGTAGCTGAGACTTAGAAGAAATAATTCAGCATGTGAATAGGAATCGCAGTGAATCATTTTGGAGACACACTGAAGCTATAGACCTCATGAGAAATGGTCATTACCACAATCACAAATACATTTATGCCATTAGAGTAGGGAGGAAATGAGAAATCTTTCTTCACTGATACTTTTAACTCTGACACATAGTGCCCATCTTTTTCTTTTTCCAGGTCACCCTCCGAATAATGGCTGACTGTACTCTATTTCTGCTTCTAGTAAGGAAACAGTAAATTCTTTATTGAAATCCATTTTTTCAGTACTTGATTTCTTAAAAAACATATCTCTTAATTGTCTTATTGTTTATTATCAATAAAACATAGTAAACTCTTCCAAAGAAAAAATAAAGTAACATAATAATGCAAAACATAATTTCACATTGAATGGAAAAAGTGGAAATCATGAAGTAAACTCTTCATTTTCTTAAATATCAAGTATCTTGATTTTTAAAAAAAGGACTGTATAATAGACAAGGACTAGTAATAACTCAGAGAGGGAATTGTGCTTCATGTTTATGTAATAGGACAATCTTAGATAACTTTATTTTCTAAGAACTAAGAAAGTCACAGACACAGCTAGTATGTTCCCCCAGAAGAATCTGAAGAAATACCATGTCAATTACCTTATTCTGATTATATAATCCAGGACTACTTTTTCAGTGGTTTCAGGAGCATATGAACCACTTGGCAGAACAATCAAGTTGTCCTACATAGTGAGGCCTCAAGTAACTGTATAAATCTAAAAAATTATGTAAACTCTGGGTCTTTTCTCTTTGTGTAGGGAAAAGATACAATAACATGATCAAGGTTGTCTTCTAGCCATACAATAAGTTATCCCTTTGACTTTTTTTGTAGATTGTCTTACTTACTTTTCTCTCATTGCTGGAAGAAAATACCCAACACCCAAAGTAAAGAAGAGTTTATTTAGCTCACAGTTTGTGAAGGTTTCATTATACATGCAGCTGGCTCCTAACCAAAGTAACACAGGCAGAAAGTAACAGTTCATGATGGTGGAAAACAGCACAGGCAACAAGAGCAAAAGGGAAGTATCATGGAAACATGGAAAGAAGACTCTTCCTGTCCCTTAGAATGTATGTAAACTACACCCAGTTGAGTGTAGCATTCACACCCATTTTCCCAGCATTGAACCATGAGTCATTCACAAACTCTAGAAGCCAGCCTCCAGGATTCCATTAAGGTTTGAGTGAACATCCAAACATAAACCACAACATAGATTTAATTTTTAGTCACTGAAAACACAGAAGAATAATTTCAACAAATGTATTGAATATGAACTTATGCCACATACTATGAAAGATACAAAAAAAGCAATGAATGTTTCTACTCTATTAGCAACCCATCACCCCAGAGTCTAAGATAAACCTCTTCTCTATGATATCTAAACTCAAGATATGAGAATATGTAGTCAAAATTTCTCTCTTCCAGCATGTTAGCACTAGCTATTAAAGCAACAGTGAAATTTTGATCTAAACACATGATATTTTGTTGTTATTCCAAATAATAACACAAATCTAGCTTTACTCATCTATCTTACTCATTGATGTGATTTGGAAGAGGTTATTATATAGATGTCTGTCAGGTTTTAGATGGTTTCTTTAAATGAAGGACAAGATACCTGGAACCCAGGGTAAAAAGAAGGTTGCAAGTTACTATTCTTGATAAAACAATGTGAATCTGAGATGATTTAGTTAAACTTAATTCCTTTTAAAAATTTCAAATCCCTTTAAAAGAGATAATATTTAGTAACTGCCAATCTTCTACATTTGCATTTATCAAATCAACTTATCTAACTTGAGATAACATAATAATAGGATATTGTCAGAGGATTCATGTCTCCTGCCTGGAAAATAAATGGTTCTCCCATTAGGTAGCAAGGGGGAAAAGGCCCTAATGAGGCTCCAGTCTAATCACTTGATGCCTGGGGGTGAAGATACTGCAGATAGAGGAATCTTTATCATTTTGAAATTTCTTCTGGAATAGCGTTGGTTAGGTTAGGTGTGTAACCTGCAGTATACAACGCTGAATCCCAGAGCACAAGTAAATGACTTGCACAAAATGTTACACATATGGGCTGGAGTAAACATTACTATAAAATCCCCATGCAAACCACAGACGCAGGCAGGCACAGCAGCTTACTGATAACAAAGCGAGCAGCGAGATGTGTGATGCTTCATCCAAACCCCTAGATACAGCGCCTG
>PVJX010046858.1:0-12127 GCA_004027295.1 Dolichotis patagonum | reverse complement strand
AGAGACACTATGACAGCCATTCATGGCTTCCCTAATGTCTGGTCTTGAAGACCTGTAATGCCCTCCTCGTCCTGCTCAGATCAATTCCATACTAGGTTGTTTCATGTGAATTCCCTGTATGTGACAATATGGACAACTATTTGGAAGAAAACAAGAGTCAATATGATAGAGAGTGAATATCTCCAATTGTCTAGCTTTGGAATTTATGTCTTATATTGCTTTCTTGTGATCCACTTTGCTCTGTTTTATTGTTTAATTTTACCCTATTGATATAATTGCATGTATATTTGAGTGGGTAAAATGGATGACCATATTGTTGTTTGTCAGATTGTGAAGCAGAACTGTTGACAGTCTCACTGTTTGAATGTCTACTTTACATGTTTTAACTTTGTAATTTGAACAACTATTTCCAAGAAGTCAGTATGTAATTAGTCAAGTAATAATTTCTTAGGTTTTATTGTTGTACTTTTCCTTTTTTCCTTGGAATACTGTATTGTTGCTACCCTTTATTCTGTTTTATTTTGTTTTGTTTTTTCCTCTTTAAATAAAATTATAAAAAAATAAAATAAAATGTTCTTATAATAAAAAAAAAACTAAGTGAAGTAAATCAGATAGAGGTTAAGTATCACTTGATACTGTTATTGCTTGTGTCTAGATGTTTCCCTAAAGCCTCATGGAATCATAGGGGCTTTTTCTGAGGTGACTGGATGTAGTGTGTGTGACACCAGAATTGATTCATGGTGCAGTGCTAGGAACAAGGGTGCTAGGATAAGGGTGTTAGTGTTATCTGCCTTAAGTACCCTGAATAAGATATAAGGGATAGAAAGAGCTGTGCTCCTCTCTTGTTGCTTTGCTACCTTCTGCCCACCAGGAACTATTTGTCCTCTACAATACCTGTCTGCCATGCCACCCTGCCTTGGAGCAAGCCAATTATGGACTAAAACCTCTACAAACTGTGAGCTAAATAATTCTTTCCTCCTTTAACTTTGGGTGTTGAGTATTGTCTCAGCAATAAGAAAAGTACCTAAAATTGTATCTCTTAGAAAAGAATCCCAAAGTATAAATGAAGACCAAAATAAAAGATTACGGGAGAGAAGACGAGATGGGAAGAGGCCTGAGGATGGAGGGAGGTGAAGGGAATATAAAAAGAATCAAGAGTTAATATGTATATATACCAACTCTCCACAATGAATGCACTCATTATTTATTTTAAACATATACTAATTTTAAAAAAGAAAATAAAGGTACTGATTGGGAAGGAATAAAATTGGCAGTCTCAAGTGCTGATAAAAGGAGAGTTAAGAGTAATGCATATTTGTAAGTATTAACAATTTTTGTGCTGCGTGGGGTAAAGGTTAGAGCAGTAGGGAGTGGATATGGCAAATTCCAGCCAGTATATAGTTGATCTGAACTTGGCCTGTGTACGTGTGAGTGAGTGCGTGTGTGTGTGCATCTGGGATGAGGTATTTCCTCTTCCAGATCTCAAGATAAGTCAAGTGTTACCTTTCTCACAAGAGATTTAGAAGACAATATAGGGCAGAATACAGCCTACAGCACGTTGAGAAGAGGCTAGAAAAGGTGGAGCAGAAGCAAGTAGGGGAAGAAATGAGACTTCTTAACTTTAGCATTGGGAAAAGTAAGAATTTTCCATTAGACTACTTTCATTCATAAGTTGCATGACCATATGATTTGTTAATCAATCAGGACATAGTTGAAAGTAAAAGGGAGGCTTTGTTAATAATTGTGTTGAACTACAAATAGAAATTGAGTTGTCCAGGGAAAATTATAACATGTAAACCTAATTAATCTGTTACTTTCTATTTTCTAAATCTGCTATAATACACCTGTAATGTTTTAAGAATAGAAATACATAACCAATTAAAAGAAGAGTAGACTGGGAAAATGAAGTGGGAGACTTAAAGGCCAACAGATTTGATATACTGAGATTTATAGAGGAGGGAAATGTGCAAAAAGATTTTCCATGGAAGATAACTGTGCTAGTTTTTGTGAAGAATGAGCTAGACTAGCAAAAGATGAAAGTAAACCAAGTTAGTGAGCTTATAAACTTTAAAAATAGCTCTGCGGTACAGCACTTGCCTGGCAACATGAGGCCGAGTTTGACTTTTGGTACCCCCCCACCAAAAGTACTCAATAAATATGTTTCTATGAATTTTTTCTCCTTAGAGATAGTGAATGATGTTTCTAATGAGAATGAGAATGTCTGCAAATTAAACTCTGTGTTTAGGTCAAATACACATAATCATTTGTTTATTTTATTAATTTTAAGTATACATTTGAATGTATTTAAGCACATTCACATTGCCTAATCATCACCATCCCTGTCCAGTGAATTAATTTTAACATACCTTACCCCACCCAGCACAAAAATTGTTAGTATTTATAAATGTACATCACTCTTAACTTTTTATCAGCACTTTAAGACTGCCAGTTTTATTTCTTCCTTCAATACCCATCAGCCTGAATCAAAACCCGACTTTTCTTTGTTGCACAAGGGATCACACAGATATCTTAACACAACTATGTATTTCAAACTAGAGAACACCTAACTTACAAGTAAGTGAACTTTTGCAGTGCATAGGATGAGAACTGGGAAAAGATTAATTGTGCTATTAAGTAGGAATTTGACCCTTGTGCTATTTTTATATTTTTAAGATCCATATATACTTTTTATTTTTGTGCCACTGAGCTAAATCTCCAGCCCTTCACATATATTTTTAATATAGATAATAGCTAGGATTTTAAGTTGCTATTGTATGGTAGGCATTGTCCCAACCACTTGATAAATACATTAAATCCTTTATTTCTCAAAAGTAAGTCTTTGAGGTAGACATTCTTACTATTTTACAGATAAAAAACTCAGGCACAGACAAGGTGAATAATTTGCCCAAGTCCAAACAGCCAATAGATAGAAAAACAAGGATTGAAAAAAACACAAACCAAACCCAACAGGGATTAGTAATGACTGGTACTAAACTTGCACTATTTTTCCTGTTGTAGGTATTGCTTATTTGATCTCATAATTTATTTTGGAAGTCAGACCATGAACATACATATAAGACGCCTTTCTTTGATCAGCTGGTACAGTGTTGCAGTGAATGGATGTAGCATAATTATTTGAACTATTTTTGTATTGGCAGACCAATTTGACTTAAAACAATGCTACATTCATTAGTCTTACCAGTGTCATCTCCCATATGTATCAAATTATAGGATAAATTTCTGGAAGTGAAATTTAAAGATAAAGAAATAAACGCTTTTAAATTTTGATAATATTGAACATCTATTCTCTATAGATATTTTATCAATTTACACTTTTTAAGAATGTAAATGTTGAGATAGTACAGAAAAGCCCACGCAAGGAAACAAAAATGAAGCTTGGAAACCCAAGCTTCATTCTGTCTGTTCCAGACAGAATGCCAAGACATACCACATAGGTCCACGCAAGCAGCACCAGGTTTTGATCAGGTGGCAGAAGGCAAGATGTTGTCAGGGAGATGTTGTCACTGAGAATTCTGGGGGAAATTTAGGGCATGGATGAATAGTTTAGGATTGGCTAGTCTGAATAATTCTGGTAGGCTCTGGGTTAATGGGTTTGGCTCTATTTACTTGGTACTTGGCTATGGAATAATTTAGGACAAATGAACTACAGTTTGCCCTCTGTATCTGTGGGCTGCACATCTGTGGATGCAACCAATCACAGATCAAAATATTCAGACAAAACTGTATTGAACATATGCAGACTTTTATCATTTTCCCTAAAGAATGTAACTATTTACATAATAGTAACATTGTATTAGTTATTGTAATACTGGGATGATTTAGAAGTATAATAGTGTATGTGTATGTATGTATATATATACACACACACACATATATATGTGTATATACACACACACACACACATACATACAGGTCATATGCAATTTTATATAAAGGATACCATTTCATGTAAGTGACTGCTTACACCAGTTACCACCAGTCCCACAAAGGATGACTGTATTGGCTTATGTGTACAGTGTTACACAGAAGGCAGCAATGTAGACTAGGGGGGATTGGCTGGCTTGCGTGTGAATGTTTCAAGATCTTTGCTGTCTCTGAGGCAATAGCCTGTGCGCACACGTGGTGGAGGTTGTCTCCACTTGGACAGAAAATTGTTTTAAATGTCAAAACACTATAAAACAGAAAGTTAGAATACAAAAAAAATAACATCTATACAATAAATATCAAGTGCTTGTGATGAACCAGGTGCTGTTTATATACTAGGAATAAAACAAATGAATAGTCTACATGAAGAGTATTTCTTTAAAACTGCAATGCTGAGGACTGAAACCAAGGCTTGCCTCACATACACTTGGCAAATGCGTTATACCTGAGCTACCTCCTCAGCCCCTACAAGATTTTAAATGGATATAAAAGAATTGACTAAATGAAAACACAAGTTGATGAGGAGAATATCAGAAAGATGACAGCTACTGCCTACTCAATAGTTGTAGTACAAAAGCGTATTTTTTATTTGCATTTTTTGGAAAAGGGCAACAACTTGACAAAATGTTATTTGAAATGCCAAATGCCTATGAGCTATGAATACCTTGAAAAACAAAGGGTAGGACCAAAACAATATCTGCTCTAACAGAAGTTAAAACATACTACAAAAACACAGCAAGTCAGTGTAGTATTGGCGCAAAGAAACCAAGAAACAAATTCTAATTTATATATGATGCACCTACATATGAACAGTGATATTACTAAATAACTGGTACTGTTGCTTCCTAGTACAGTTCTCAGAATTTATAGAATATATTGTATCATAAAACTACTTTTGAGTGCTTGGACCATGCTTCTTTAAGTATTTTATCAGCATGTACCTTGTGCTTGGATTCAAAGGTCATAAAAGTTACCCACATACAACCAGGGTTAACATGGTGCTGGGGGAACTTGAAAAGTGGTCACAGATGAGGGGGTCAGAGACTACTGGGATTTTAAAAGAATTCTTTGATTTTATATTTATAATAAAGTACATTTTTATAGCCTACCAACACATTTGTAAAAATATAAAAAATAAGAGGGCTGGTAATGTAGCTCACTGGTATAGTGCTTACCTAGCATGCACAAGATTCTGGGTTTGACTGCTAGTGCTACAGAAAAAAAAAAAAAGAAAGAAAGAAAAACATCAAGAGTTGGGTACTGGTCTATAGTGTCAGCTACTGAGAAGGAGGAAGGAAGCTCATTTGAGCCCAGGACTGGGCCAGCCAGGGGTAGAGAGAGGTCTCATCCTAAAAAAAAAAAAAGTACCAAAATGTTCTGCTCAGTACATGACAAACAAGCTTTCAAACTACAAAATACTTCTTCACAACTGAGGGGGAAATTTAGACATTTATATACATGAAGTACCCAAGTAAACAGACTGAAACGCAAAGACAATCTCCAAATTCTATCTCATCAATGCTAAAATAACTGATCAGTATGGGGGGGGGGTTGAAAACATTCAACAAAAGCAGAATTTACTTTTTTATGAGGTCTTTAATAAGATATTTTGTTCTTGTATGTACACTAGTACTAGTAAAAAGGCAGATGTTTGCTACCAAAAGTTAAATACTGTACAATATATGAAAAATATAATTTTACAATAAATTTGTAAAAGTAATGGAAAGAACCTACTTCAAATAGATTAAATAAGAAAATTCTACTTTTTAAGAAATCTAACCAGAAAATAGGAAATTTCTAATAATTGAACACTAAAAATATCTGCTAAAGTCAAAGACCTTAGTATTTTTAGTTCAAGCTTTTATCTACATAGCTTTAAATAAAACTTAAAAATATTTTCCAGCACACAGGCTGTCAAAGAAAAGTGCGTGACTTGGGGGAAAAGGCGTAAATTACAAGGTGAACTCCTGAAGAATAAGGACCTGTCTCTTTGTACAACCCTGGTTTCTAGAACAAGGCTTGGCTCAAAGTCACAATGCTTAAGCAGCATTTGTCTCTTTAAACTGAACACAGGCAAAATACACATTTCTACCTTTGGTTCAGTTTTCACTCCTTGTTAATCTTTATATTTGAAGTACCTGAGCTGCTCTTGGTTCTGGCCTTTGATATTAAATTGAGGAAGGTAAACAATATACATACATTTTCCACATCAACCTTTCGATAGGCTCCTCAAAACCACATTGTCACCGGGCTGTGACTCTTATTAAGTGGCCTGACTTTTTTGTTAATTTTTTTGTTGTATGCAGAAGTATTGCATTTTCAAAGTAGGATAAATATGTTTACATGAGTAAGAATGGAGTAAGTCTCATTTTTCTATATTTTAAATAACAGACACATAGCATCTTAAATTATGACACAATTAGCAATTTGTAGACAATGAATATAATACACTGTATTACAAAACAATGTGATAATCTTCCATTTTAGGAACAAAAATAAATTTTGCATGAAAAACTTTAATTCACATAAATACATTTAGAATTAGATCTAAATTTTCATCATCACAGTACTCTGAAATAAATGAAGAGAAGCTCTAGAAGTCCCCATTGAGGCCAAAATACACACACAAAAAGACCTTGTGCAATTACTGATCATCACCTCGCTGCCTTAAATTTCTAGATTTTCCATTTTCAATTCTTCTCTTTTTGAAGACTGGGGCCACTCCATCTGCCACAACTCCAAGAGAAGTGACTGTTTTTTCCTTAAATATCACTTTGGGTTCCACAGCGTCAGCCTCAGAAGTTGATACATACTCACTGTCAGTGCTCGGAAGTTCCAAATCTACCTCCTCACTGAAACGGAAAGCAAAAATAAAAGCTATTTGACAGAGTAAGATAAATGTTTGCATGTAACCTTTAAGTCACCAAAGTCCCAAGGTCTTCTAATCGTAACAACACTGAAAAGTTAGAAGGTGATTATTCTGGAGTAATAAACTACTTTAAAATACTTATTTTACAATTTTATTTGATATCGAGCTCTTATTAAGCTCGATACACGTCAGGAAAAGTCACCACTTTTTAATTTCTGTTGCATAAAAGAGACATCATTTCAGAAAAATGCTTGTGCATATATAATAAGCAGTACAAGTAGATAAGGGAGTGGTATTTATAGGAACTAATTTAGCCACAGACTGGCGAGGACTCTGGAGGCTATAAAACATGATATGAAAACCACGGAACTTTTTTTGAGACAAGGTCTTGCCCTATAGTTCAGGTTGTCCTTGAACTCACTATGTAGCTCAGGTTGACCTTAAAACTTGCAGTGATCCTCCTGCCTCAGCCTCCCAAGTGCTGGGATTACAGGCATGAGCCACCACATCCAGACCACATATGCTTGGATTACCAGCACTTTGCAAGGCTGATGCATGACTAGGCAGTTTAGAGACTCTGTCTCAAAATTTAAAAAAAAAAAAAGGTGGAGATGTAGCTTAGGATAAAGGCTTGAGCTGTTCAATTGCCAGCACGGCAAAGCCAAAAAAAAAAAAAAGAATGCTAATAACTCTTATCACTTGATGAGGTATTAATTCTTGGCATTTTTATTCTTTAAAGAGATAAAGCCAAGGCTTAGAGAGGGGTCAAAACAAACTGTTAAGTAAAGCCTGGTTTAAAACACAGGCCTAACTGATCCTTCACATACATTCTTCTTCCTGTACTATTTTGTTTACAAGCAAAGCTAAGGAATTCCACTAAGCCAAGTAGACTTTAAGAGTAGCAGGCTTTCTGGTTATTGGACAAATCTATCTCTGGATCACAAATTCCTATATGGGATTTTCATTAGCACTGTGTATGCAGTGCATGATATTTACGTTCTTTGTTTAGAGATGATGTATATGAAACGTTAATTTCTTTTCATCCCCTTTCTCACCTGTCCCTTTACCACTTGATCCTCTTCCTATTCAGGATTCATTCCCTACTTCCTATTGTTTTTTTTATCTTGCTCTTATTTATACTTTGAGTTTCTCATAGAAGGCATATCAGACAATAATTAAACTTATGTGTGTAATTTATTTCACTTAACACTATGGTCTCAAGGTGAATCCATTTTCCTACAAGTGACTCAAGTTTATCTTTCTTTATGGCATAGTACTTCATTGTGTGTAAATACATTTTCTTTATTCACTCATCTGTTGATCAACACACAGGTCATTTCCAAGAGTTAACTATTATGAGCTGTGCTGCTATAAACATGGGTATGCATGTATCACTGTAATATAGTACGTTTAACTCTTTCAATAAGATACCTAGAAGGACAACCAATAGCTGGGTCAAATGGAATTTCAGTTTTTTGAGGAGCTGTCATGCTGATTTCTATAGTGTTGCTTATTGAGATTGTGTAACTCTTCTATCCACAGCTCCGTAACAGCCATCTCGTGTATTATCAAGGCGAGGCCCTTCTGACCCTACTGCGTCAGGCTCTTGTCCCTCCTTTCCTTCTTACTGCTCCTTGGACATGTTCGATGCACTTCTATTGAGGGCCTCTGCAATAGGTTCTGCAATAGGTCTTCCTTCTGCAGATGCTCTGCAAAAGCATCTTCTTTTTATTGGGATTTCTAAATGTAAGTACCACATATAGCTTTGCCAGCAAGTAGAAACAGCCAGCCTGAGGTTGCTATCAATTCAGAACTCACAGAGAAAAAAAGAGGCAGACATGGTGGCCTGATACAGTAACTTTATTCAGGCTACACTTGAAACCACTGCACTTCAGACATTTGAGAATTTATGTAATTTTCAAATGAAAAGAGCACTGGAGTGGATTATATATACTGCTTATAACAAAGCTTGCAAACCAAGAATAGTGATCTCTCATCAACTATGGATCCTGGTAACTGCAATTCAGAGATAAAGAGCAATTTATGTTTTTTTTATATTCCACCTTGCACACACATGGATAAAAATGCAGGTTTAGAAAACTATGGTCCTAGGGTTATTACTGTAGTTATAAAAATGTAAGAATAGTTAGAGAATTTTTCTAGCATTATAGAAACAATATAAGAATATAAACAGGTAAAATTTCTTTCTTTCTTTCTTTTTGTGGTACCAGGGATCAAACTTAATGACCACGCGCTCACCAGGCAGGCGCTTACGCCGCTGAGCTAAATTCCCGGCCCGAAAGGTAAAATTTCAGAGTAGTAATGATAGTTCAAATACTTTAAAAACAAAGTCATTGGTTAAAAAAAAAAAAAAAAAAAAAATTAAAAGCTCACTAAATAATAGCAACTGGTATGCTCTTTCTGGAAAGTAATACGGTACTGGATACTAAAATCTAAAAATGGTCACAATCTTTAAAACAGGTATTCTACTTCTAGTCAGAAATGTGTACAGAAAAACATCCACATAATGAGTTCAAAAACGGAAATATAAATGTCCATAAAAAAGAATTACTGGGCCGGGGATTTAGCTCAGTGGTGTAAGCACCTGCCTGGCAAGTGCAAAGTCATGAGTCTGATCTCTGGTACCAAAAATAAAATAAAAAAATAACATAACATAAAATAAAAATAAAAAAGAATGACTAAATAAAATTAAGCTACATCTGAAAGATGAAATATTAGGTAACAATTAGAGAAACTTTAAAAAATTTTAACATATTAGGGTAACAATAATAATGTAAAATGAAAAGAGATTCAAAACTGGGTAAAATACTTCAAAAATGTTAGTTTTACCTCTGGGTAACTGAATAATGATTTTGAAACTTTTCACTTTAAAACACTTTCTACAATAAGTATGTGTTGCTATGAGGTTTAAGTGGAAAATTTTTCAAAAAAATTGGGTTACCCAGGAATGGTGGTACACGTCTGTAATCCCAGCTTTGGGAGGCTGAAGCAGGAGTATCACAAGGTCAAGGTCAGTCTGAGCTACACAGTGAGTTCAAGATCAGTCGGAACTATATATTGAATTCTGTCTCAAAAATTCAAATCAAACCAAACCAAACAAAAACAAAGCAAAAAATACTCCAAAACAAAAAAAAATCAGGTTATACTTAAAAAGCTGGACATAGTCCATTACATATTATGCTACCTGATAAGGCTAAAATTTACAAGGATGTCTTCATAGAATAGGTGCCACAGGGGTAATAAAAAGAAATCTCAACTTTCAAGTATACGACATTCTGACATTGTGGCCATCTTCCTATTGTAAGTCACTTGAGAGCTAAGTAATGGAGCAGTCTATTATTTCTGTAACTTCAATGAGTGGATAGGCAGTATGCTTACTATAGTAGTTAGTACTATGTAGTATTTATATATATTTCCTAACATTTCATGAATATAAATACAACTTGAACATTTCATTGTAACATTTTTCAGAGCATTCCTAAGATATATTGTTATGTCAATCCAAGCAATCAATTATAAGTAGACTAGGATATGGAGTTAATGCTTGTACAGTCTATTTTATGGAAAATATGACCTTTTCATTATAATTTTGACAATAAATAATTTCACTGTAAAAGTGTATGCAAAGCAGTCACCCTAAATTATCATTTGAATTTAGTAATGTTTTAAGGAATAACTGCCTTGTTCATGTAGATTGTATCTCCTCACAAAAGGAGCTTTTTGGGCCAGTGTCTTGCTATGTAATCCAGGCTGGCCTTGAACGCACTATGTAGCTAGACTGGTCTCAACTCTGCAGCAATCCTCCTGTTTCAGCTTCCCAAGTGAAGAGATTACAAGCATGTGCTACCACCTGCAATGACCTGAAGGGCTCTTTTAAGAATTAAAAAAATATTAAAATGTAAAAGTGGGAGTGACATCTTCCTTTCATAGTATAAATACTCTTAAGAACTGATTTGAACAAATTAATAATACAAATCAGGTGACATCTTCACCAAGCTTTTGTTTAACTGACAGCAAACTTCTGTGTTTTGGATACTGGCTGTAATGCTTAAAAATGTTAGTGATCACTGTCAAGAGAATAAAGTTCTGTTTTTATGTCTTTAGATATGATATATATATAAGCATCCTGCAAAGTATTTACTGAGTATGTAGGTATTTGTTTCTGTGATAGAATGACAGTGTGAGATTGCATGAACTCACAGTATGTGAGTATTTTCAATGTCAAATTTTGACTAGAGTACTCTGAAAGATGGTATCACAGACAATATCAGAAAATGAAAAGGTATACCCTATAATCTAGATTCATATCTCCCACCATATACTAAAATAAAATCAGAATGGATTAAAGATCTAAATGCTAAAATAGAAATAATCTGCTGGAAGATACACCAGTTTTGGTAAACCTCAAGGACATGGGTACAGGCAAAAACTTTCTAAACACAACCCCAGTTGCCCAACAAGTAACATCAAGAACAAATGGGATCATGTCAAATAAAGAAGCTTCTGCACAGCAAAAGAAACCACCAACAGAGAGAGGGGGCAGAGAGAACCAGAAGGGGACCCACGTCTGCCTGCAGGGCGGCGCCACCAGAAGGCCTTTCCTCCGCTCGTCCAGCACAGGTAGAGAGAACCAGAAAACCCACCTCTGCCTGCAGGACGCTGCCATCGGAAAGCCCTTTCCTCTGCTCGTCCAGCAAAGGCCAAAGGAGACAGACAGATCCACCTCTGCCTGCTGTGCACCACCACCAAAAGGCCACGTCCTATAGGCAGCCAGTGTGGGGAGAGAGAATCAGCAGATCCACCTTCACCTTCAGGAAGCTGCCACCGGAAGGCTTATTCCTGCAGGCAGCCAGCAGGAGCGGGGACACACAGCCAGGTAAGCCCTGTGCATCTGTAGGCCACCATTTGAGGCCCTTGGTTCCCTCAGACAGCCATCATCCACTAGCAGAATCAGACAAACACACACCTGTGTGGCTGCCACCATTGTGGGAGTCCCAGTGCACACACACAGGCTGAGAGAAGCAGCCCCACCTACATGCAGCCCTGATCGTCAGCGAGGCCCCAGTGTAGCTGCATAGCTCTGGAGAAGGCCTCTCCATGCCCTGCTACCTCCCTGTAAATCTGGAATTAGAGGAACCCAGGAGCCTGTCCCATCCCCCTACACTGCCTAGAGGCAGCCAACATGGGAAGTGCCTGGGACCCCACAACCAGCTTGTTGGGAGGAACCCAGGAGAATGTCAAGACAAAGGATCAAAAGACAAACTCAGACCTCTAACCCACACAGACTAAGTC
>PVJX010046857.1:0-12129 GCA_004027295.1 Dolichotis patagonum | reverse complement strand
TTTCTGCCATTGTTTCTGTGAACAGCTTAGCTATATCCTTTGCATTGACTCCTACCTCCTCACTAATGCCTATTACTCTAACATTGTTTCTCCTGGCATCATCTTGTAGCTGTTGGATTGTCATTTCATGCTGCTTTGTTGTTTTTATAAGTTCTACCCTTTCAAGAGCACTATCTGCAATCCTGTCCTCAAGGCCCGAAATTCTATCCTCAGCTTCATTTAAACAGCTTTGTAGGCTTTCAATGCAATTTTTTGTTTCTTGCATATCTCTTTCAATTTGTTTCATAGATTCTGCTTGGCTTCTGCATTGTTCATTCAAGGTTTCAATCAATTTCCCATGCTCCTGTAGTTTCTTATCTATTTCTTCTCTAGCTATGTTGAGCAGCTCATTTACTAAGGTTGTTACTTTTGTCTTTACATAAAACATTATTTCTAATTTGATTTCCTCCATAGCCTCATGGATCTGTTTCTTTACTTCATTTGCTATCTTTTCAGAGATTTCTGGTGTATGAATTTTGGGGTCCTCTATTTCATTACCACCTGGACTTGCTCCTGATGGACTAGATATTCGGGATTCCATTTTGCCTTTTCGTTTAGTCATTTTCACCTTTTAAGTGAATTTCTGGCCTTTCTATTCCAACAGACACAACTTTCTGCAATGTGTGCTTCAGGTTTCTACTGTGTGGTTGATGTTTGTCAAATTGCTGAGTACCACAATGAAGAGGGGATCTCGTCTCCTGAATTCCTACTACCATGCTACACTGACTGAAGCCTGATGAGATCTTCTGTTTGGGTGAGGGGTTTCTGATCCTCTCATCAAGCTGGTATGGTAGTCCACTGTGGTCTAATGTTCCCAGTGGAAGGGCGCATCCAGCAGATGTGGTCCCAGTCAGCTCAGTCCTGTGGAAGGCTTCCTAGATGTTCCTGGAGAAGCGGGGGCAGCAGTAGGAGTCCCAGGCACCTCAGGCCCTCTGCCACTGGTCTGTGAAATGTTCCCAGTCCCAAGCAGCCCAGGCCAAGCTGACACTCTCCACGAGTTCCCAGTTCCAAACAGACCAGGCCAAGATGCCGGTCTCCGTGAGGTTCCTTATGGGTGAAGGGCGGGCCTACCAGACCCAAACAGCACAGGCCGAGCTGCTGGTCACCACGATGTTCCCTGCAGGTGAAGGTGGGCCTACCAGTCTCAAACAGTTAGGCTGAGATGCTAGTCTCTGTGAAGTTCCCAATCCCAAACAGCACAGGCTGAGATGCTGGTCTCCAAGAAGTTCCCAGTCCCAAACAGCCCAGGCCGAGATGCTGGTCTCTACCAAGTTCCCAGTCCCAAACAGACCAGGCCAAGCTGCCGGTCTCTGGGCAACATAAGATATTTTAATGCAATATTTGAAAACGTGCATTTCTTTTCTATTCTTGCACTAGTCTGAAACCCAATCTCTTCTGTTCCAAAGTTAACTTACCAAAACTCGGCTTTACAAATAGTATACAAAATTCATTACATTGCAATCACTTCATCAGAAAATGGGCTGAAAATAAAGTGACAGAAGCATTCTTTACTCCTCAGTCAGCAAAAGCCATTATATGCTCAAAGCAAGCAATTATCTGCCAGACTGAACTATTAAAATATTTTATGACTCAGAACCAATTGTCAACAGTATAATTTAAATATCCTTAAAAGCTTGATTACATAAGACTAGCTTATGAGTGGATAAAGTATATTTACTTAATAGGTATAATAAATATTTACACTGATCAATTAAATATTAGAAGTGGATTAATTTGTTTAAAGTATTTTCATTTAAAAACAGAAAGCTATCTCTTATGTCTTGTGCCTATTAGTAAAGTAAAACATTAACCAAGCACATGAAAAGTCATAGTTTAAACTAAGGAAAGCCTAGGTGGACAAAATTTTTCTGCTTTCTATTCAGAAGCCAGATGGTAAACATTTAGGCCTTACAGGTTATATAGCTTCTGTTAGAGCTACTCAGCTCTGGAGTTGTAGCATGAAAGCAGCCATAGATGATACATAAACAAATGAACACAGCTTTGAGTTAATAAAACTGCACTAATCAAATTGAACCCATGAGCTCATTTTCCAACTTCTGAGTAGAGCCAAATCCTAGTATAGGTATCAGGCCCAATGATATTTTCATGATTTACCTAAAAACTTTTTTGTTTGGATTGTATTCCAGTTGCATTTTTTAATTACAATAAACTAATGTTTTATTCTAAAAACACAAACTACATTTCAAAATCACAAAATAGCACCTGAAATATAAATAACTTTCATTATTACAATAACATAATATTATAAAAGTGTAATTGTCAAAAAGATAAATCATTACTCACAAACAAATATTAACAAGTGCTAAGATTTTAATTCATTATCGAAAGAAAAAGCAATGAGATACTAAAATTAGTGCAAAGAACATTTGAAAAGGTGAATAATTTACCATAAACAAAATGTTAGGATAATATTACTGGGTTAGATTTAAAATTAGGGCCCACCAGTATCATAAACTGAGGTTTTCTGTTCCACTAGACATAAATTATTTGTACTTCTACTTAATAAAAATCAACAAATTAACTTCTATCCCATCAAGCTATAAATGTCCCAGTGAATAGATGACAAGTGTTACACTCAAAGAATACCTAGTATCCCAAGTATTCTATTTCCAAGTTTTAAATAAGTTTTTTACAATATTGGAGATTTGCCTATGCCTGGAAATGTTCTAAATAAACTAAACATTGCCTTACTGTCTTGTATTTTTCCAATTTAAGTAGAAGAATATACTAAGAAATGAATGACTTCTGCATCATATATGATGGAAACTCAAAACATGCAATGCTAACCACAGCCTTCTCCCCAGGTCTTTTGCACTAACCTTTGGTGTCAAGACTGCACACCTGTGTCCTTGTGCTGTAGTGTTCAGTTTGTTTTGCTACAGTCAAAATGGAACAGCTGAATGGGTGATGATATATTAGTGTCATGGAATAACTGCAGCTGTTCATGTTATAGAAACATATTTATTGGTATGAAAATATTTTCAAAATACATTCACAGGTTAAAAAAAAGTAAGTAAGCTACCAAATAATATACACAGCCATTTTTCTGTGTACATTGTTCTGCATTACTTTTATATGTTTCAAGTTTGAGATTGACTATCCCTTAAATGTAGATTGCATAAAGTAACTTCCTCCAAAGAGTACAGTATGGAAAAATGGAAGGGTAACACTGCAGCGCAGAAAAATGACAAACACTGCCTCTTCCAGGTAACTAATGTCAGTCCCCATAAAGATGCCTCAGGTCAACTGTGCCTTGGTGTGATGAGACAGCACTGCATCTCCATGGCCTCCTCCGCCAAATCCATTACTCCAGTCTGATAATGAGAAAACCATGAGACAAATGCCACTTAGGGATGTTCCACAAAGAAACTGACCTGCTCTTCAAGATATTCACAGTCATCCAAAACAAGGTCGTCCTGAGCAATGGTCACATCCAAAGGAGCCTAAGGAAACAAATGTCCTATGGCATCCCAAAACAGAAAAGGGGCCTAGGGTAAAAACTAGGGAACTATGAATAAAGTATGGACTTTAACTAATAATAATTAAAATTGATTAATTATGAAAAATGTACCACAATACTATAAAATATTAATAATAAGGGAAATTGCAATGAAGTATATTGGAACTCAGTATTATTTTCTAATTGCTGCTTAAATATATGACTGTTTTAAAATAAAATATTTATTAATTTTTTTAGGTTTATGATTCTCTATTTTTTATCATTTTATTTCAATTTCTTCAAAATGTTTTATTCATTTATGTTTCACATTCACAAAAGAAGGCATATTCTGTGAGTTTGGGTTTTTTCATATTGTCAAAGCTACATCCTCAAGTTTTGAATTCTTTCATCTCAGAATAAGAAGGCTGTTCTATGCATCATGCCACAGTTTTCTCCAATCTGTTCTTAATCTCTTTCCCTTTAAGAGAATTCTCTATATAAATATGAAAAAGTGTAATTTTGATATAGTGATATTTAAAATTCTTCAAAGGACCCACATGATTGATTTCCTATCACATAAACTATCTTCTGTAATAATATTTTACTTTATCAATACTACCCCAATGCCCAAATTAAATCAATGAAGTTTTATTGGTAAAGAGAAAAATGGTAAAAATATTAAATATAGGCTCTGCTTTATAAACATTCCAGCAGAATCTTGTGTGACAGAAAAATATAACAGGCAATCCTGGAGTAAGAGTTGATTTGTGTCTTAACCTTCCTTCCAAAGTTTCTGAGAGGTCAATTATTTCTGTGTTAATATACCTGGAATATAAACAGTATGAATGTGTGAATTAACTAAGATCTATATCACTAGAGTGACTTATTGTTGGGTGAAAGAGTCCAATCAGAAATCTATGTTACAGAGTTGTCTGCTATGCACTTCAAATGCTCCTATTAAAACCACTCCAGAATATTTGTTAATTAAAGTTTATAATATCATGGTACATCAATGAAAAGAATTTTCACTAATGAATAATATTCAGTGTTGTGATAGTTAGGCTTAATTGTCAATATGATTGGCTTGGGAGCTGTGTAGAGAATTAATAAAATGGACTTCTGGGTGTGTCTGGGTGTCTCTGTCTGGTCCCTGGCTCTTACCCTGTAACTCTTTCCCTTGTCCTGCTTCCCAAACACCGTGATGTAAGCAGCTTTGCTCCACCCATCCTTCAACCAGAATGTCCCTGCCTTACAACCCATCAATCATGGGCTGAAATCTCCAAAACCATGAACCAAATAAACCATTACCTGTATATTATATAATTTGAATTTTTTCCCATTCCTATACCCTCCCTAAATCCCTTTTCCCCTCCTTATTTACAAAAGCTTTATTTCCACTTTGTTCTTTTCTCATTGTCTTTTTTTCCCTTCATTCCTTTTCCCCTCCCCCTCCCCAGTTCCCATATACTTCAAATATTTCTAGGTTATTTATAATGCTTAATACAGTGTAAATGCTGTACAATAGTTTCTGTATTTGCATGTCTTTTAGTGTAGTTTTTTCAAATATCATTTAATCCAAGGAAAGTTGACTTTACAGATCAGAACCTCCAGATGTGGATGACCCACTGAACTTGGAAACAAAATCAAAGGATGATTGTATATCCTGCCACTGTCTGGCAGAAAAACTGCCTAATGTCAGCTGAAGACTCTTGATTGATAATGCACCATTCGTTAAAGTCAAGATTCTATAAAATTGGTATTACTGTGTAGAAAATCATGAATTGCAAAGTATTTTGATATGGTAGAGATGTAAATCATGTAAGTTCTGTAGAAAATATAACTTTGAAGTTATTATGAAGTTGATTTTCCTGTTTTGTACCTAATTTAGCACTCTGATGTCACCACTGTTTTTTGAATCCTGCTTTGACTTAGTTTTGTCATTTTAGTGGTTCCCTTAATAAAAAGTTAAATAAATATTTGTCCTCTCCCTCTCTTTTGATATAGAGATAGAGATATATAGATATATGTAATCATGAACCAAATCATATATTTCCCCATAAGGTTCAATGTAAACAGGGTTAATCTGTTCTGACTCTATGAAGGTGGTCACAAACTGATTTTAATCATGAACAAAATTAAATTTTCCTATAAGGCTCAATGTAAATAAGGTTAATCCATTCTGAACCATGTGTATTTTTTTAACCGCAAAAATATGAAACAATATACATTACAGTGTGAAGAGGAAAAACACTTGAGATGACTTCTGGAACAAAGGAGAGGAAACTGGGTGGGGAGGAGGTTATTGTTTGGAAGGAAAGTCTTGGTCTATAAGAACATCAGAGAAATCTCCTTCAGGAGTTTCCACTCCTTGTCTCTTAGCTGCGAGGTCAATTGTGATGAAAAATTTGTCTAATGTAACTTGGTTTTGCCTGTGCTGCATAACCCTCCAGATATGAAGCACTATAATATCATTCATTAGATTCAACAGTGTTCATTACAGTTATGTTGGAATGGTGCGTCTCAAAGAACTTCTGCATTCATTCCGTTCTCCCTTAATGGATTGTATTACATCACTGCTAAGTTCCTCCGTCTTCCTTTTCCTCAGTGGAAAGCTCCTCAACAAGCATATTTGCTGCCCACTTTGGAGTTCAGCAAATTCTTTTGTCATCAGCTCCTCCTTATGGTCCTCAACAAGCTCCTCTATGTCTGCACTTCAACATCCAGACCCATACCCTTGCCCATGGACACAATCTCCTCCACTACCTATGCATCTGTTATGGTTTGAATGAATCTAGATGTCCTCCAAAGCCTTATGCACTCATAGGAGTTTGGGGAGGTTTCTGGATCCTTCGTATGTGACCCTGGGATTAAGGATGTAATTCTGGTATCGATTCATGATGCAATGCTAGGATTAAGGTTGCCCCATCCTGAGTGTGAGTATTGCCCACCCTAAGGGCAAGTGACCTGGATAGATATAAGGGACTGATAGAGGGCTGCAGTTACTGTTTTCTGCTGCTCTACTTTGCTGTTTTCTGCCTTCTGCCTGCTGTTTCCCTTCTGCTATGCCATCTTGCCTTGGAACCAGGAAAATATGAGCTGAAACCTCTACAAATTGTGAGCCAGAATAAATCTTTCCTCTTTTAACATTGGTTGCTGGATATTTTGTCCTAGCAAAGAGAAAAGTAACTAAGACAGATTTTCATGCCAGAGAAGTGGAGGCATTGCTGACTTTACCTGACCATGGAGTTCAGGAACCTTTGCAACTAGCTTGTGGGAAGAGTTTGGAAAGGTCTGGAGATGCTTGCTGAAGAAGCAGATGTGGAATGCCTTAAACTGTACATTATGGGAGGTTCTGATCAGAGCTCAGACGACCAGAATGTTGATAGAAATGCTGCTGGTAAAGACCATGTTTAGGAGGTTTCAGTTGAAAAGAAGGACTGCATTGGTAGTTGAATTCTAAATGATGTATGTTATGCCTTGAGAGAAAGTTTGTCTGCATTTTGCTCATGTCTTGAGACTACCTGAGACTGAAATTAAGGCAGTAGAATGACTAATTTGCAGAAGAAATTTCAAGACAGCCTAATGTTGAGGATGTGGCCTGACTACTGTTGGGGTTTTCTAGCTAGATATATGTTGAGAATCAAGACCAAAGAGCCCAGAAGAATGATTTAAAATGTGTAGAGGTTGGTCAGAAATAAAGCTCCAGTTAAGCTGTGGATGGCAAAAATACAGCAGAGAAGAACTTGGTTGCTGAGAAGGGACTGGACAATACAAAAGATGGGCTGAGGATATCAAAAGAAACAGCAAGACACCTCAAGATTGCAAAGGTGAAAGAATGTGCTTTGAGAAGAGAAACCCCAGAGCAACCATGTTCCAGAATGCAGTGGACCTAGAAAATTTTTTCCTCAGGATGGAGTTCAAAGTGCTCAATGATCCACACACTGGAACCCCACAGCCAAAATAGAAAGAAACCTGGCTACTGCTCCAGCTGCCAGCCAACCTTGATGCCCTTTGGAGTTTACATCTTGCTGCAGACTGCCTCAGATGTTGGGCACAGAACAACAGGACTTAAAGTTTACCCTGCTGGATTTTGGACTTGATCTAGTCCCATTCTTTTCTATCCTCCTATTTGGAATCATAATGTTTATCTTGTGCCATTGTATGTTGGAAGTATTTGACTTTGTTTTCATTTATACAAGGGCTTGGAGC
Organism: Dolichotis patagonum; assembly: GCA_004027295.1. Lineage (NCBI taxonomy): Eukaryota > Metazoa > Chordata > Mammalia > Rodentia > Caviidae > Dolichotis > Dolichotis patagonum. The sequence goes on along the minus strand of PVJX010046857.1, from coordinate 4,421 downwards.
TAAGAGACTGCTTTCTCAGAGGAGACTTTGGACTCCTTTCAGAAACGCCAAAACTGTTAGGACTTTGGCAACTCTTGGAGATGAACTAAATTCCTTTTGCATAAAAGGATGCACCTGAGTGTTTTGGGGACCAGCTGTGGGATGTTATGACTTGTATCTAGATGTTCTCCCAGAGTTTTGTATATAGATTGGGCTTTTCCATGATGGCTGGATTTAAGGTGTGTCAGTGTGATTGAAAAGAATGATAATGGGGCTGGGGATTTAACTCAGTGGCATAAGTGCCTGCCTTGCAAGCGCGCAGTTGAGAGTTCGATCCCTAGTACCGATTTTTTTTTAAAAAGGGATGATAATGGGATTAAGAGTATGGATAATGGAAGCCCAATCAATAGGCTTGCAGCCTGGGTAGAATATAAAAGGACAGAAAGAAAGTGGGCTTACTTGTGTTTTGCTGCTTCTGCTGCTGCCTTCTGCCTGCCAAACCATGAAATGTTTCTCTACAATGCCTTTCTGCAGTGCCACCCTACCTTGGAGGTAGCCAACTATGGATTCAAGCACCTATAAACTGTGGGTGCAAAGGAGCAAAGGAGCAAACCCTTTGCTCCTTTAACTTGTGGGTGTCAGGTATTTTCTCATTGTGAAAAGCACAGCAATGAGAAAATTAACTAATTATATGTATTTTTTCATATATATGAATTTGGTTTCTAACTGAGTCATATTTTGATATCTTTAAATTTTAAATGATATAACATTGTAAAACAAGAATGAAATTTCTATTGGGTTATTAAAATGATTTTGTTTTTAATTGATGAATAATAATTGCATACCATTATAAAGTACAGTATGCTATATATGTATATATTATATACATATATAATATATGCATATATTATATAATATATATATATATATATATAATCAAACCATAGTATTCAGTATGCCCATCCCCTTAAACAGGATGTATCATTTCTTTGTAGTGAGCACATTTAGAATCTTTCCTTTTATTTTATAGTTTTACATTATACTCATTAGTTACAAATATAATTACTATGGGATATGAAGTTAGAAATCTCAGGTATAGCATGCATTTTTCCAGTTAAGAATTTGAATTCCTACACTAAAACTAAAGAGCTAACACTTTGTGTAAATGTCATATGAAACATTTCCTTTCATTTGAAATGAATTGCAATTGGAATATGTTATAATTGTAAATCTAGGTGTCTTTTGTGAATATCATTTTAACACATCTCAGATAATCTGAAAATTACTTAAATCTACATAAAACTTTCCACTTGAATTTCTCAAGTGTCAAGGGAAAAAATTACAGCAATTTAAAAACCTTAATAAGCTTTATTTTCAATTCTTGAATAAATAATACTTCATTTTGTAAAACAGAATCAATGTTCAGATGGTCATAGCAAAGAAAAACTGGTTTCACAGATTGGTTTTACAAGGTAAAGAAAGAATCAAAGAACAGAACATAGATTGGTCATTGCAAAACTACTTTCCTGGTAAGGTAAGGACAGAGATACAGAAAATAGGAAAAAACTGATTGTTTTACATCAGGTTACCTTATACTGGGTTAAAAGTATTGAAGACATAAGGATTAAAGCAAGAGGAATTTCCTTGTAATGCCCATTGGTCTGTTTGGAAGACTTGGCTATTTCTTATTTTCCTGATTTCTAGGAAAGTTAGATTTCAGCATCACAGCAATGACCAATTAACAAGGGTGACACCAGCTTGATTTTTAGCAAGGTCTATTAGGGCACAGTTTTAGGACATTGGTCCAAAACTGTGGCTTCCTATAATTTTTATTTAACATGAATATAAAAACTTCCACATTTTTCAGCTTCTTTTAATCAATTGCATTTTATTTTGATATACTCTTTATATGTCCGATAATATCTTAACTGGATTTTTGAAGTCAGAATTCCTAAATCCTAAAGTAATATCTATTTATATTTATTTAAAAATCTTTGACAATAGAATTGTACATTGTGTTGGTTACTTTTCTCTCATTGCTGAACAAAATACCTGACCCCAAAATTAGAGAAGGAAAAGTTTATTTAACTAACAGTTTTTGGAGGGTTTAGTCCATACTCAGTTGTCTCCAAGGCAGGGTGGCGTGGCAAAGGAGCACCCATTCATGACTGCCACAAGCAGCAAGAGCCAACCAGGTGAAAAATGGGAAAAGCAGGCCTCCTTCCCTCCCTTGTGTTGTATGCAGATTACCCACTCCTGGATGGGTGCAGCACTCATGCTACCAATCCCAGTGCTAGACAATGAACCAATCCCAAACACTAGACTCAGTTGCCCTAGAAAGATCCACTTCCCATGGCTGCATGAGGCTTTGGGGGGACATTTAAACAAACCATAATGCACATTAAATTGTTATTAAACTAAAGATACCAAAAATATATATGAACGCTATATTTAAACCATTATTATTGTAGGAAAACTTCAAGATCCTGTACATGCATTATTTTTCTTTGATAGCCACTAGAATTACAATGTATGAGGTATTGCCTTGATTCCTTGAAATAATATTAAACACTGACTGGCATTGAATCAATATGATCCTAATTGGGAAATTTGGCTCTATGTATCTTAAAATTAGTTTAACAGTGTAAATCATGAGATGTTGAGCTCTTAACCCATTTATGTCAAAGTTTGAAGTTTTTGCATGGAATTCATATATGCTACCTAGAAAAATTCAAGGAACAAGAATTTGAAGAGAACACACTTCATTATGTTCCATTGCTATGGGTGGATCATGAGGAGTTTAAAGGTTAAGAAGATGCTACACATCATAAGAAAAGTTTGTAGCTGATAAAAGAAGCAAAGTAAATATAAAATCTTGAAATATCAGGGGATAATTTGGTAGAGTACAAAAATATATTGTTAAATATATAAAATACTGAAGCCAGGCATGGTGGTGCACTCCTGTAATCCCAACACTCAGGAGGCTGCAGCAGGAGGATTGAAGCCAAACTGCAAGTTTGAAGCCAATTTGGGCTACATAGTGAGCTCAAGGCTAGCCTGAACTACATAGCAAGATCATGTTTCAAAACAAAAAAAGAAAATACTGAAGCTGATATTGCTAATAATGCAATAATATTTATATGCTAAGATATATATATAGTTGCATTTTCATTAAGGATAATGTTATTATAGATGATGTGCAGAATTTTAAAGACTGAGACATGTAGATTTTATCTCACAGAAAAGCAGATTTTTGTCTCCCTCTCAGGTGGTTGACAGTAGCCACCAAGCAAAGAGAAGCAGCTAAAAGCTTTTACAGTCTTAAGAATTTAGAATGTCAAAGTCTTCCAGAGACCAGCATCACAGCCTGTCTGTTTGGGACCCGAACCTCTGGGACCCGCAGAGTGGCCCAGGCTATTTGGATTGAAAGTCTGCGCAGACCTGCATCTCCGCGCGACTGTTTGGGACTGGTAGGCCTGGCCTTCATCCGCAGGGAACTGCCCTGAGACCAGCATCTGGGCCAGGTCTGTTTGGGCCCGTAGCCCCACCCTTCACCCCCAGGAAGTCCCCCAGAAACCAGCATTGCGGCCTGTCTGTTTGGGACCCGAACCTCTGGGACACGCAGAGTGGCCCGGGCTGTTTGGATTGGGTATATTATGGAGACTGGCATCTTGGCCAGGTCTGTTTGGGACCGGGAACCTTGCAGAAACCAGCATTTTGGCCTGACTCTTTGGGACCTGTAGGCCCACCCTTCACTTGCAGGGAACCTCCTGGAGACCTGCCTGGGACAAAGCACGGTGGCCTGGCCTGCCTGAGATTCCACAGGCTCCGGGGTGACCACACCCAGCATTCGCCTTACAAATTAGGGAGCCAGGAACCCACAGAGGGGAGTTAGGACCCTGTGAGGAGGCCAAGAGCCTGTGGGGGAGCCACTGCCCCTCCAGGAACTGAGGGTGTAAGAGGTAATTCACCACATATGCAAAGAAAGCTTTGGAACACTGCTCAAAGTACGGAAATATAGAAAAATGACAAAAGGAAAGACCAAAAGGGAGGCTCAAAGCCTTAGCCCTCCCCAAGAAAGCTTAGAAGCTGTGTACATAGAAGAAAAAAGAAGCCATACACCTGAAATGTCTGAAATGATATCAAATGAAATAAATATGCAAATAGGGAAAGCTATGGAAAAATTCAAATCAGAAATACTTGCCCAGGTAAAAGAAGAATTGATAAAAATAGTGAAAGAAACAGTGAACGCATCTAGTGAAAACACAGCTAAAAAATTAGAGGAACAAAGCAAACAGATAGAATCCCTCAAAGAACAATATAAGAAACAAACAGAATGCATAAAGCAGATTCAAAGAGATATACAGGAAATCAAAAATTCTATTGAAAGCTGTAAAAACTGCCTCAATGAAAGTGAAGACAGAATTTCAGACCTCGAAGAT